>JAIPMN010127310.1:0-12600 GCA_020650975.1 Apostichopus californicus | reverse complement strand
CTTGTCAGAGAAATGATGACTTCAATGGGAAACATAGTTGGCGGGAAATTCTAAACTCTCATCAGGGCGATGACCAACATGTCCGGTAGAATGATGGTTGCCAGGATTGTCGTATAATGAGTACATGAACAATGCAATAACTATAATAAAGACAGAGTTTATACCCAACTTATGCCAAAGAATGCACTATTTTACGTCAAACATTTTGATTTTGTTCCCCGCGGCGTTTTACATTGAAATTTCGACATTTTAAATCAGGCAAAATATTTTAACACGTCGTTAAATTGTTTCGATAGCAAAAGTTATCTCGGATGATAGCTTTTGTAGGTGCAAAGTCACTGCACTGTTAAGACTTCCAAAATAGGTTCTTAAATCATAAAATCGCAAGGTTCAATGAGCATCTTGGCATATATTATCTACGTTATCAGCATTAAGTCAGCAATTAGTTAAATATTAGTGTTGATAATAAACGAATTAACACGCAACACAACAGTTATTATAAAGTTCAAGTGGAACACAGTGCCAGCTTTGCGATAAGAGGCTCAAGTCCATGATTCGAATTGTTAACAGCAGGGTGCAACCTGGTATACCTCTGAGCAGAAGGGTACAAGCCACCCCACCCCACCCCTCGATTGGCAGAAAACATATTACAAAAAATCTTAAGTGTACATTACTTACTTTAATACAAAACATGTTCATGTGCCTGACCCAAATTGAAGAGGTACCAGCAATTGAAAGAGGGGTACCAACAAGATAAGGGGGGCACCAACAAAATAAGGAGGGTATAATACTCGTGTCCTGTAACTTGTTAAGGTTTAGTACGTATGATGGTGGCATAAATGGAGGAGAGGGACTCCCCTGTCTGGCTAAGGGCCTAAACTGAGGGAATTTGGCCTCAATAGCGAAAATTGGATCCAAATGCATTTTTAATGGGCCAAGGGAGTTATATCCATAGATTTATTTCTATTTCTTAAAGCATATTTAAAACTTTGTGTGTTTCCTTGCAATTAAGATCATATTCAACAAGTAAGCCTAAAAATAGCTAAAAATGGTTCGTAGAAATGTCAGTTGCAAAAGATTTTAGAATGGAATGCAAATGTTACACCTGCGTAATAGTCCATTCTTTTAATGGACAAAGGAAGGACTGCAGTCTATCTACGTTTTCATAATAAGTTTACTAATGTCACATTTCGGCTGAAGGGAATGATGTATATAATGCAAAATTCTCCAAATGCTGTGAGTGGCTCTACTTTGTCAGTTGCAACAATGTTTTCCAAATTTTATAATTATGGAAGGTTTTCATTAGAGTTAGGCAAGGAGCATGTTATGTGAAGTCCTATGACATTGCTCACTCGATAGACATGGTAAGGAGAGAAATATTTATGAAAAGTATCAATACTTTGAACTTGGATTTAGTTTAAGTTATATCGGGTTTTTTCTTTCATTAACATGGATTAAAAAATGAAAGAATACAAACATGAAAAAAGAAGCATTAAACTTATCAACAGATAAACATCTTTAAATTTTATGATCCCTCGCACTTAGAGCTTACAAAACAAAACAGCTTCAGTATGACTTTCGTTTCTTTAACAGACAATGAAATATTAAACATAGAAGTTACATGCTTCTTAATCTGTTATGAAATTAATCCAACACAAAATAAATTTCATAACCAATATGACAGTAATAAATCGATCTGATGGGTGAAACTGTTGTAGGTATACTAATAGTCCCAGATTGGGGGTTATTGTGACACAGCGAAGCTATGCTTAATAAGTGGTAGCAACAGATCCGTGTGGTATCAGCATGGAGCTTAGACTGGTTACGACTGTTTTGATAATACCTACCAAGTATTGACCAATTTATAGTCAAAGATTATACTCAGAGTTCATACTGGTTGTAATGACACTATTTTGACAATATTAACGACTAGATTTGACATCTGTCCTTGTTGAAATATTGTGTAAAACATGATTTTCACAATTTGATCCCTGGTGAACGCAAACGACAACTGAACTCCGCCCACATTAGGCTTCTTGTAATCAATGTATGTACTCAAATATGAGATCTATCCGAGCTTCTCTTCTTGAGATATTGTTTACAAAGTTTTCACAATTTGACCCCTGGTGACCCCAAATGACCTTCGGACTCCACCAAAAGTAACAGGCTTCTTGTACTCAATTTGTTACAATTACATACGAAATATGCTATCTGTCCAAGCTTCCATTGCGATAGTATGTTTAGGAAGTTGCGTTAGTGTAGAGAGACAGGTAAGAAGGGAGTAAAGTAAATGTTTGGCATTTGTTGACTTCAAATGACCAATTGAACTCCACCAAAAGCAATACTAGGTCTGCTCCTTAAATTTGATATAGTACATCTACTAACCAAATAAGAGATCTGTCCAAGGTTCCCTTCTAGCAATATCATATTTAAAAGGTTTCACAATTTGACCCCTGGTGACATAAAATGATTTTCTAAGGCTTCTTGTACTTAATAATGTACTTCTACACACAAAATATGAGATCTATCCGAGCTTCTCTTCTTGAGATATTGTTTACAAAGTTTTCACAATTTAACCCTGGTGACTCCAAATGACCTTTGGACTCCACCAAAAGCAATAGGCTTCTTGTACTTAATGTGCTTCGCCTACACACCAAATATGAGATTTGTCCAAGCTTTGCTACTTGAGATTTCATGTTCGCAAGGTTTTCATAATTTGAAAACTGGTGACCTCAAAAGACCCCTCACCTTCACTAAAAACAATAGGCTTCTTTTAATTAATAAGGCACTCCTACACACAACATATGAGATCTGTCTAAGCTTCCCTTCTTGAGATATCAAATTTACAAGGTTTCATAAGTTTACCCCTGGTGACCACAAATGACATTTGAACTCCACCAAAAGCAATTGGCTACTTTTACTAACGTTGTTTACCAACATACCAATCATGAGGTCTGTCTAAGCTTTCTACTTGAGATATAATGTTGCAAGGTTTTCGTCATTTGACAACTGATGACCCCAAATGACCTTTTACCTCCACTAAAGTAATAGGCTTCTTGCACTTAATAAGACACCCATACACACAAAATATGAGATATGTCTTATCTTCCCTTCTTGAGATATCATGTTTACAAGGTTTTTAGAATTTGACCCCTGGTGACCCCAAATGACAGTTGACCTCCACGAAAAACTAAAGGCTTCTAGTACTCAATAATGTCCTGCTACACAATACACATAGAGTATGAGATCTGTCTAAGCTTTTCTTCTTGAGATATTGTTTACAAGCTGGGCTTTACGAACACACACTATACAAGCGCACTCATACATGGATGTATAGGTTACGATTATCATCGAAACCGAAATTGGTTTAACATAGCAACATACTGCAGATTATTCCAGACAGATAAAAGCCCCTTTCTTTTAGACCACTGACAAACGCTACAATTTTTGTATCAACAGACAAACCTTTAAAATGTCTGATTAGTGTCTCTGTTTTATCCAAAATTATCAACAGCATTGACACCTTCATCTGAAAATAACACAGCTAGCAACCCTTTTCGGTGAAAAGAAATATACCCCCCAAAAATGCCAGATGTTGCCCATTATTATTGTCTGTATGTGCCATTCTCCCCAATCTTAAGCTGTTCCTGTTCGTGTACGTTGTGTAATGGGTACATAGAGTGCGTACAAAGTCACTACAAGGTTTAGATGTCCAAAAATAGGCACTCAAATCATAATATCACTAGGTGCAATTAGCACCTTGTCATATATTATCTACATTATCAGAAATTAGTTAGATATTATGGCTGATAAAAGACCAATTACCACCAACGCTACACAGTTATTCCGAAGTTCAAGTGGAACACAGTGCCAGCTTTGTGATAAGAGGCTCACGTACATGACTCGAATTGTTAACAGCAGGAGTGCAACCTGGTATATATCTGAGCAGTAGGGGACAAGTCACCCCACCCCTCATTGGCAGAAAGGATATTACAAAAGATGTTAGTTTACAGTACTTACTTAAATACATCACATGCGCTATGTGTGAAGGTACCTACAAGATGAGGAGGGGCAACAACAAGATAAGCAGGGTAAAATACTCGTGTCATGTAATTTGATTTCACATGGTGATAGGGGAGGGGGACTCCCCTGTCTGGTTAAGGGCCTCGAATGAGAGGAACTTGGCCTCAACTAATGAAAAATTAATCCAATGCATTCTTCAATGTTTTGTCTAATAAGCCTCGCTCATAGTTTTATTTCTATTTCTACAAGCATATTTTAAAACCTTGTGTGCTTCCTTGGTTCGCAGAAATGTCAGTCGCACACGCATTTAGAATTGAATGCAATTGTAGCACATTCTTAATTCTTTAAATGGACAAAGGAGGGACTGCAGCCTATCTACGTTTTAATTATTAATTAACTAATGTCACATCTCGGCTAATAGGAACGATGTAAATAATGCAAAAATGACCAAACACAGTAAGTTGCTTTACTTTGTCAGTTGCAACCATGAAAGATTTTCATTAGAGTTCGACAAGGAGCATCTTCATTGAAGTCATATTACATCACTCACTCGACAGACATCATAAAGAAAGAAGTATTTAAGAAATGAAATATCAATACTTTGAACTTGGATTTATTGAAGCTGTATGTTTTTTCATTACATATAAATGGTTTAAAAAATGAAAGAATACAAACATGAAAAAAAGAATTAAAACTTATCAACAAATAAACAACTTAATATTTTATGATCCTTCACACTTAGAGCTTACAAAACAAACAGTTTCAGTATGACTTTTGTTTCTTACCAGACAATTAAAAATAGGAAGTTAATGGCTTCTTAATCTGTTATAAATTGGATCTGACATAAAATAAATTAATATCCAAAATGAAAATAATAACTTGATCTGATGGGTGATAACTACAAAGGTGTTGCTTAACTAATAGTCGCAGATTGGGAGTTATCGTGACGCACCCAAGCAATGTTAAAAAAGTGGTTGCAACAGATCTGTCTGGTATCAGCATGGAGCTTTGACTGGCTATTATAGGACTGTTTGGAGAATACCTTACAAGTATTGACCACTTTATAGTCAAAGATATATATCCACCTAGTGTCAGCTTGGAAACATTTTCTGTGTAATCAGAGACACACCCATGTACCTTGTATTAGTATAGAGTATAAACTGGTTATCACAGGATTAGGTAGACAATATCAACCAAAAATAATTACTGTTTTGGCTTGACCAAGCTTCACCACTGACCAATTCTGAAGTTCACTGATTTTTTACAGCTTGATTTTTACAGCTTTACAGCAAAGTTGTGTCAAGTCAGCCTATACTCAAAGACATTAAACACATATGTTGACCATTCTACATAGTCATCCTCTTGCATGTTAATATCTCTGTTCTCACCCAAATGGTTGAGATTACTCCTCTATCTGTCAACCTTTATCACAAAGTGCCCCTTCCCATACCTCTACCCATTACACCAGTTGCATACATTCTGTTACCCACATTAAATGGTGGAGGTGCACCATACATATTGTTCATACCTCCCAAACCATGTTGACTCTGGTTGGGCATGTTGTCCACACTTGTGGGAGAAAAAGGTATACTTCCTGCCATACTGTTAAAGTTGGAGGGTCCAGAGCGGTGTAAAGCTGACAAAGCTTGTGCACCAGGAGTTTGGCATCTTATGACACTTGGTGGTCCTGGGACCCTCATGCCTCGAATAATTGGTGGAGCAGGATTTCTCATTGGTGGCTGCATAGGTTTAGGATGTCTCGTTTCCAGTCCACCTGAGTAGAACTGTTGAACACCTTGGTGTCTCACAATCTGTGATCCCATACCAGGGATACCATTTCTGCCAGATCCATCAAATCTAGGTCCGCCCATAATCAGTCTTGGAGGTCCCCCTCCTGGCATTGAATATCCCATATGAGGATTTGTCAAGCCTCTTGGATCCATTTTGGTGGGTTCAATCCGTGGGATGTCTGGGGGATTCATAGGATTATTGTGTAATGTTTCTCCATACAGCTGAGGTTCTCTTAAAACTGTGTTACTATATCCAGGATTGTTCAGCTGTGGATTGGTCTGAGGAAGTGGAAGACCTCTACCCATTCCAATATAGTACTCATGTCCTTCCACAAATGGTGGTGTTACGTACTGTCCCTGGTAGCCATGCCTTGATGTTGATACAGACTTTGCTCACTGACAGGTAACATTTGATCATAAGTTTCATTGATGCCTATCTGCTGTTCCATAACACTATCGGTTTGGTAGCTACCCTGCTGGCCGGTATTAACATTCTGCATCGTATCTCTATTATCCAGAAAGGCACTTGGGGATGTAGGAAGATGAGCAACAGGTCTACGGAACGGGGATATAGCCGCCGTCTGCTTGGATCGAAACGGCTCCGCAGATATTTTGAGAGAGCTGCGAAGCATCTGACTCAGATCTTTCAGTGTAGCTGGATCTACTACTGGCTTCGAAGGCAACTTTTCGGGAATAGATTGATCGGTTTCTGCGATTCTAAGATTGGAAATTGATGCTCATCGCATTCTACTTTGGTTGTGAAAGTTCTCCTACATTATCTACATGTTCATCAATATCCCTGCTCTTTGTTGTCTGGTCTTCGGTATCTATATCAGACTCTTCATGTCCATATCTGTTGTCAACATCAAAGCTGACATCTTCATCCTCGGCTTTGGAAGATGAAAAAACCTCTTGATTGCTGCTGACTGCTTCAGGAATGGTACCTTGCTGCTCTGATAGTAACTGAGATGATCTGGTTGGTTCTATTGGGAGAAACTCTTCTGGCATTGATGTAATGACATCTTGTTCTGAAATCAAGAACAAAAAAAACCTTTCTTGAAATGAATTTGATGAGTAAATCATAAATTATCAAGTTTTTGGTACATGTCATTCCCAAAATTTATTTAAAGCATCGACTTAAAAATGGTTTCACAAAGCAACAAACTGCAGATTATTCCAGAGAGAAACACAAGATGGAGAGATAAAAGTCCCTTTCTCTTAGACCACTGGCATTTTCCATTAACTGTAGGTGCATACACACCCTAGGGGGACCCGACAGGACTGCAGTGGGTGCAAAGCTATAGGCATAAAAACAAATTTCCTGAAACGTTAAGTTCATCTACAGCTGGTAAAGGGAGTGCAGTTTACTTCTTAGTAGGGTGCAAATAGTGGAAAAAGTTAAGAAACACTGTCTTAGACAAACGTTCTTTCTACAATTTACGTTGCAACGTACAAACCTTTTGGCTTCCTTTGGCCTATTTTTGTCTTCCTTTCTTCAAAATGTCTAATTAGTGTCTCTGTTTCATCCAAATCATCGACAGCATTGACACCTTCATCTGACGATAACACAGCTAGCAACCTCTTTCTGTGAAAAGAAATATAAAAAAATTGCCCGATATTGCCCATTGTTATTGATCCATCAGTATAAATTCCAGAAGCTGCTGGTGATTTGGCTATTTGTAGAAGAGTCTGCAGACATTACCCAACATTCATTCTTCTCTTAGAATGTTAGTTGCTGTTACAGATTGAAAACATTATACAGCATTTTGCTTGATTCATCGATGTTAATGGTTATGTTGTAAAGAATAGTTTACTACAATAACTAATCTGGCATCAGACATGTTCCAAGATTGCTAACTATATCTTAATACAATTAAAAGAGAGATGAAATGAAAGACAATATCAGTTTGACTTACCTTCTGCCTTCCAAGAATTTCATAGTTAACAAAATGTCTTCTAAATTTAGATTATTTTCCTCAATCTCTTCCATATCCTATGAAAAGGAAAAGAATCGACGATAATTTTACTTATTTTAATGGAATACTCCAATACAGTTTGAAAAACGTCAGTATAAAAGGTGAATGACAGGGCCTAATAATCTATGTTTTAAGGAGAAATATGCAGAAGACAGTTGTTATATGTTCTAAGGTCAACGGTTGGTTCTCCTTCCTAGCTCTCATTCTTCCGACTTTACAATTCTCGAAGTCAAGATTGTACTCATTCGATAACGTTTTTATCATTCGGAAATCAAATTCCAAGTGTTTGATTTATCACTCTGTGCAAGTTTTTAAAGCTGGTTAAGTATCTTGTCCTTTTAATTTCACTGTTTTGTTATAATCAGGGGTGCAATCACCACTTTGGGTGAGGGGTGGTGGTGGGATAAGACTTTTGGTAAACTGAAGATTGCTTATACATACAAAATAAGAGTATCCTATAGTTTGCAACAGTGTTGAAAAATTTCGGCTGTTTAGATCGTAAGGCACATATACCTAAATGTTACATTTTAATGTACTGTACACTACACTACACTACGGGCGGGGGGCATTTTATATAAAAAAGATGAGTTCAAAACAAACAGAAAAGAGTAAACTTTATAACGCAATTTCATATTTATTGGTATTACCATATTTTAACAGCGTGAATGATCAATGTGCTGCCCGATAAAATTAAGTGTGTTAATAATAGGTGCAATATACTTAGTCTGATAATAATTGTAGTGTATCGTAAAACAGCTCACACTACTAGTATGGCGAACATCCCCTAGTATGGCGCACAGTCACTAGTACGGTCCACAGCCACTAGTACGGCATACAGCAACTATAGTACGGCGTACGGCCACTATATAGAACGGCTCACAGCCCCTAGTACAGGAACCACAATTGATTAGAAGGTATAGATAGAACTTAATGACAAACCATAGTAATGCAAGATGTATGGATGAACGTAACAAAACATATATATATATAGTTCAATAGCATTTTTTTCTTCTTATTGTTTTGTCTTAATTAACCCCGTGGTACCTTGATTTCCAGACAGGGAGAGGGTGTAGGGGTGGTGTAGATTTTCTTATTAAAAAAAATGAAACTGATCATTGTCATGGAACATTTGATATTCTATAAGCAGATGAATCGTCAATTGTATTGCCACTTTATGGTAGTTCTTACGTAATTCCTTTCCTTTGGTTCTTCCTAGATATAAAAGAAAACCCTTTATTAAAAACCTGATATTTGGTGAATACGTGTACGTTTAAAATCAACAGCTGAAAATATTTACACATTTTATCTTTCATCATGTTTAAATAGCCGTTGCCCTGAATTTGTTGGTATCTTTGTAGGTGACTTTATGGTATTATACTCGTATTGCTCAATCAACAAGCACAAGTACTCTTTATCTCAAAGTTAATATTTACATATTTAATGCCATTCACACGTCACCTCCAAATCAACGGATAAAACAATCTTGCTCAAATACACAAATTGTAGATATAAAAGAAAACCCTTTATTAAAACCTGATATTTGGTGAATACGTGTACGTTTAAAATCAACAGCTGAAAATATTTACACATTTTATCTTTCATCATGTTTAAATAGCCTTTGCCCTGAATTTGTTGGTATCTTTGTAGGTGACTTTATGGTATTATACTCGTATTGCTCAAGAAACAAGCATAAGTACTCTTTATCTCAAAGTTAATATTTACATATTTAATGCCATTCACATGTCACCTCAAAATCAACGGATAAAGCAATCTTGCTCAAATACACAAATTGTCACGCAATAGCAATGTGGTCATATGCTTACGAAAAAAAAACTAACACAGCATACGGACTAAGTATTTCACAGCTCAAAAAAAGAGAAAACATTTCAAGTTAAAAAAAATGAGGTTACGTAAAGAAAAGCATGGCCAGTATCGTTCTAAGAATGTGATATTTTGGTTGTTCCTTTCTATACAAGATAACACTAACATTTACAATGGTAATATTTAATATAGAAGCTGGCTGGCTTCGTTATCGTCATACGTTATGATGTTGTTTCATATAATAACGTTTGACGAGAGACCGTTTAGTGTCACTGATTATTTTTACCAAAAAAATCATCGGACAATCTTTATCTTAGTGATCTAATCAGGTAATTTGTTCTATACTTTTATTCATTTGAAAAGATTAATTAGGTAATACTGTCATTGTTGCATATCGTCTAATAAACACATAGGCAAAGTGCGACCCGTGGGGAAAATTTCCGCTGCCTGGGAGGTTCCAAACCCCCCATTATTGCGTCTCGTGGAAAATTATCATTCGTGATAACCATCAACTGCGTAAGTATGCCAGTGCATTTGCTCGGGCACGGGAACTAAGGGAAGTGACAAGTGTCAAATAGAACTAAATACCCATCTGTCTATCCAAGCGGCAAGTATTGGTATTGAACTTGGAGTCAATAAACCAAACGGGACACATCTACTCGGAAGGGCTCATTGTTATTCATCTAGATATCTATATGGAACCCTTACTTAATCTGCAGTCAAGAACATCAAAACTATAATACATGCATAGTAGTAATCCCGAGAATGCCATGCATATACGGGCGACTTAAGCTACCAACTATCAAACATTGCTCACCCGAGCCCTATATAAACATGGTTTGAGCTTGGGTGAGCAAGTCTAAAATTTGGCGGACTCTCCTGCAGGGTACATATATTGCTGCAAACGGTCCCTATGGCTCTCCTTGTTCCACTGGAATAGCTATAGGAAGCAATGAATTTGTTTCAGTGAATCTGTGGGATTCATTGTTTTGGACGCTATTCTAAAGACATTACATTAAAGGCGTTATATCTCACAATTGAGTAGCGAGTCAGGTTATTTATGAGGCCAGGGGTGTGAGCCACCGTTGGAAAGTTACAAATAAATTCTCAACTGGCCGTAAGAACAATTCCGTGTCCACCCCTCATCTCATGATTAGCAATACAAAGCACTGAAATACTGCAAAGCATCACTTTTATAAATATAAATGTCCAGAACCACTATTTTTATGTACAATTACACTATGGCATGATAAACACAGGTCAGTCTACTGTACGTGGTAATACACACCTCCACCTTAATCAATACAACCTGTACTCAATGCGATGCATCCACCCACCAAGTATGAGAAGTATCCATAATTGCTACCTTGAGGTATCATGTTTAAAGGTTTTCAGAATTTGACCTCTGTTGACCCCATATGAACTTTAACCTACTACATATACTATGTATGAAAGGTATCCTTGCTCCTTACTTGAGATATAGTGTTTACAAGTGTATTAGTGTTTCATCTCTGTTGAACTCAGATGGCGGTTGACCTCCACCAAAAACAACAATTATTCTACTCAATATAAGCCACACACATGCTAAGTATAAAGGTATTTTATACTTCTTATCATGAGATATTATGTTTTCAAAGTGTTAAGCCTTTGACTTCGGTGACCTCAGATAACCGTTGTCTCCACAAAAAACAACGGGGTTCTTTTACTCACTAAAATGCATCTACATGCGGAGTATGTAAAGTACCCATCCTTAATAACTTGAAATATCGTGTTTACAAGGTCTCAAATTGTTGACCTCAGATGAACTTTGATTTCCACTAAAAACAATATGGTTCTTTCACTTAATATGGGGCATCTACATGCCAAGTATGAGAAGTATCCACGGTTCCTATATTCATATGTTGTGTTTACAAGTTCGACCACACACACGCGCCCGCATACTGGTTATTGAAACCAAAATAAGATGACTTGATAAAAAAATTGACGAGTTTGGTCTTTAGGGCATCTCCGTTACCTCTGAGGAGGGTGTGCAACTACTCAAATTTGAATGTGAGATATATCAGTTAATTTCATGATTGGTTTAATATGACATTTATGAACAGTTTGAATATTGCGCAAGGGTACACGGAATCTTAGTAAGAAAGGATACATTACTATGATAGTGGTCAAGGAATATATTAAAGAATGTCTCCGGATATTGCAATAATTTCTTGCTTTCGTAACTAAAACACTACCACTATGTGAACTTTACAAATTGCAACATGAATGGAAGACCTTTAAATGTAGTATTCGTCACTTTGTTAGTAGCCACTGACGTCATTAACGTTCTGTCACTCAGCAGGTGCCCTGGTTGAATCATTTGTATGACATTACCGGACGTTATCTCTAACGAAGAACTGGAAAAATAAACAACACGAGATACAAATGAGGTTATTTATTACTGTGAGCATTTCTAAGTATAATTAAATATTTTGATGATAGATGGCTATTGGAATATATATCGTTTTAGGCTTGATTTTATTCAGCGATCTTTCTATTGTTGATGATGCCAACTAATTTTCAAAAATCTTGCAATGTGTTTTTTTATAACTTTTATCTCATCGTGTTAAACAAAACTATGACACAATTACCGACAAGGGCGAGGAGGAGATTTCTGATTGGTTACTTACTTTTGAATATTCTGCCTGTTTAATTTAAATATCCTTCCTCTTAAGAAGTTCTATTGTCAGAGGCAGATACCGATATAATCCAGACACAAACTGATTTCTAATATTGTTTACCAGGAACACATGATTTGTCAGCAGGGTAGCAGTCTTGTAAACAGAACTGATAATTTCTTATTGTACATGTATCACATTAGGCCCCTCATCATACTGATATGTTAACCTTTAAACTCACCTCAAGATATGGTACATTTCCGTCTGGTCCTTTGACGATCCTAAACAAGGAAAGCAATGTATTGTGAGAGTGACTTAAGGAGTTTTGCCTCT
>JAIPMN010127283.1:0-10785 GCA_020650975.1 Apostichopus californicus | reverse complement strand
ATATATATAAATAAAGAAAGCGAATCATACCTCAGGGACAGTTTTGGTTTTTAGAAGTATTCCACAACAATTCAGATCGGTTATTTGGAAATTCAAAATGCCAGATTAAGAGTTTTTTTTTCTCGAATATTGTTAATAAGCCGACTATGTAACAACTTGATTTTGAACCATTACTATTGTATAAGTTGTATATTAACAATTTACCATCGTTACTGGTCATATCCATACAGAAATCGGTAATTACTTTCAAATGAACAGTCCTGGGAAAATTTATGTTGACTAATGTAAAACCAACATATATTAAACTTCCTGGTGAAATTTGAATGCTCCCCCTACATTTGCGTTAGTTGCAAGCTAATAGCAAATATTTATTTTTAATCCTTGCCGAAATCAGATGAATCTATGCAATGGTGATGGCGTGTTTGTATGTGTATGTATGTGACATCTGCTTGTTAACACCGAAACTCAAAAGTTCATGGTAGATTAACTTCATACTAGGTATGTGGGTCCGTCTGATTGACTACAATCACCCTTAGCGTTTTTGTTAACAGAGGTAAACAAAAACTGGATACTTTGTAAACATAATAAATAACAAATAACATGTTTGTTGAACTTCATACATGGTATGCAGGTCCAACTTGGTAGTACAAGAACGAAGTGAAAATTGGTGGAGGTCAAAGATCATTTACGGTCAATACTTAAGTCAAAGTCTTGAAACCTTATAGAGTCGATAACTAACGTAGTACATCTTTCTTGAACTTCATTCTTAGTATCAAGATCCAGCTCGAAGAGTGAAAGAACTCTTTTGAAATTGGTAGATGCCAAAGGTCACATGAGGCCAACAGGTGTCAAAGTCAGAAAACTTCTTAAACATGATAACTTCAAAACTAAACCTACTATGAATCTGTGAATTATGCTGCGATTTTCTTTTGGTTAACATAATTTGGTCAAATAAATTAAGCTTAGTTTAGTGACGGGGCTTTATATGTCTTCAACAAAGCATACAGTCATCCAGGAAATGAAATTTGCTTCGAAGAGTTGATAATCTTACTTTGAACACACTCAAGTGGCTCTTATCAGTTTTTACCATTTTTTTTCAAGGGGTCAACAGGTTATCTCAAATGGTCTCAAACATGGGCATTTTCTCTGTGATACATACTTAATGACTTGGATTTGACAGTAGGATATAAACAATACTATGTTACTCTTACACAATTATTAACGGAAAGTTTGATAGCAGAGATGATTTGCCATCTCAAAATTGGTAAAAGAAACTGACATTTCATTTTGACATCTACTGGTCTATATTTTTAAAAGGACAACTGTTCTTTCTTGACTTGAAACATTTTAGAATAAACATTCTATACTGTAGGATCCTTACCAGTGAATTAAATGTTTGAAATCTCTTATCTGGTTCTCACATAATTCTTTGACAAATTTAACTCACTTGCTCTACATTATTCAGATAGTTATGTGGAATTTTTATGCAAGGAATCACAAAGCCAACTCTACAATGATATTTAATGCAAATTTCACCATGAATATTAGCAAATGTTCCTCTTTCAATTTAAAAAAAAAGAAATTCATTTTTACTTGGACTATTTTGCTCTAAATATTTCAAATTGAGTTAAGAAGTGGAAGAAGAGGATGGAAACGGAGATGGTTGGACGACCTTGAAGAAAAATATGCACGAGTGCCAAAAGGAACGCTTGTAATTTACGACAAAGAACACTTAATGATTTGCTAAGAATGGGATGTGGCCCATGTCATCTTTTATGTCTCTTTATTCAACAAATCACCACCTGTATTTTACCACAGATGTAGTCGACATTTCATTTACGAGAAACAACACTTTTATCCTTACAAAAATACAAGAATCGTGTACAATTATAAAGTTGCCAATACTTTCTGCCGGTAGATATTTGAATTTGATGCAAGGACGGAGAAAGGGGATAGACGGTAGATGATAAACTTCGAGGGACATATAGAGTTGGGACATTTTTAAGGTGTAAAAAGGTACACCCTCTAGACTTTAACAACAAATGAAGGGACTCTTAGCTCTCCTGTTTCCCCCTCCTCCCCTCCCCGCCTGATCAAATTTTTCTCTAATGTTAATGATAGAAAAGCATTTGAAACCAATAGAAGAGACAAAATTTACTCACAACAATTGCCTGAATGAAGATCCTTTAAAACCACGATGGAAGGATAGGTGTGCAGTGTAAAATTGGTTATCTCGTCTTTATGTTAAATCAGGCAATGTCGCTGAGGAGGAAATCATCGTCGAGGGCATCAAATATGATACATTTATTAACCCAATCTACTGTGACCCTGATAATCGGATTAACAAAGACCATTTTGAACTGACATGTTCTAACGGTTTCGATGGGAAGCTTAATAGAGGAGATCATATCTGTTACAAACCAAATAACTGGAAAGGTTTAATAAATCAAGCTATAATAGAACAAGTGAAATGTGATGATGGACGGACTAAATTTGACTTAATTCACTGGAAGCAAGAAGAAGGAAAGGCTGCCGCGCGATAATTCAGGAGGCAGATGTAGAATTGAGTAGCCCGACCAACTGTGTGATTAGATGTGCGTATGGAGATGAATATCCGGGTGTTAATAATGTCCAACTTACAGAGCAAAAGGGTTGGTTGGATATGTCGGCTATAACTTACTAAAAGAAAATTGTGAACATTCCCCCACTTTATTTATTTATTTGTTTTGCCACAAAAGTACAAAATGGAGGTAAGTCTTCCATAAAGCTTAGAAGCTTTACAATGTGGAAGACTCCCAGAAGAAAGAAAAGACAAGAAAAGAAAAAGAAAACTTTCTGCAAACTTGGTAGCTTCCATAGTTGGCAGGTTTGCAATACATTGCGAAAAGTATATATCACCGTAAGTGAGACTTTGTCCAATTAGGTGCTACAAAGGCAGGAGCATTGTTGGCTGGTGCATCACGAACAGCTGTTAGCATTGCCGATGACGATGCTGGGAGCGCTGTAGCAGGTTGGACACGTTACATGGACGCATTAACGCAGCGGATTGGTTTTGACATTGTCGTAGTAGTTCACGGAATTAACTTAGCAATAGACAAACGTATAGGAAAATTGACAGAAACTTTTTTTTAGAAAAAGTCGCCCAGGAAAGAACCTGGGCACGAAAACCAAACTACCGACGACTGATCCGCTCTCAACCCCAGTCCCCTTGCATCGAGACTGTGACTGTGTGATCATCGTCATGTGTGCATTACCACTCCCCTCGAAAGGGAACAGATACTACACATGATCTTAGCCAAAAGGCCGAAAAGCGACAGACATGTCATTTAAAGCCCACATTTATATCTACAATAGAAGAAGGATTTTTCGTGTACGGGTGCTACAATAGGGTGGATGTTTGTTCCAGCTTTCGTGGGCAGTGTCTTAGCTATACTTGTCTTGGCGGATTTCATCACACATCAATGGGTCGTACGATGAGTGTTTGCACAAGACATATTATGCTATCTAAATGCCTCTCAATGGCTCCTGTGGATTAGTTAACGCCGGGTGATCATATATTGTAATCCCACAATAGCTGCAATATATTCTGATAATAGTTAACAAACAAAGGTTGCGAGTCTATTCAACGTTTGTCTTTGCAATCAGAGTAAAAAGTCACAATTAGCCTTATTTCACCTTTGATCTCTCTATACCAAGTATTTTACACAATTCAAATATACCTTTGACCTTTCAACCCCTAACACTTGATCTCATTAACAATGGTAACTAAACATATTAAAAACCGCCCATATGGTGGCTGTAAACATTGCAAAACAGTTCAATGCGAACCCCCAAAGAGAATAACAAAACGACACCTTTCGCTTAATTTGACCTCTAACATTTGATCTTTCCTTCTTAAGATCTGCGAGACAGAAGTTCCTATCACGGGGCACCGTAACAATAAATCATAAGAAGATCGACCTGTTAGGCTTTTTGAATTCCTTGCCAGAGGTAAAAGAAAACGTTGCAATGCTGATTGTGTGTCAGTGTGATGCCTTGGCGAGAAATCGCTCTAACTCAAAAAATCAAGCATGGATTTAATTCATACTTCTTATGTGAATAGACTTTATTGAGTACAGGAAGCCTTTGGAGGTCATTGGACATCGACATATGGTAAAGTTTGCAAACTATTTAAACAAAATGAACCCACAATTTGCATACATTCATCTGGTAAAACATAAAATGCTGACTGTACAGTATTTAAAGGAATGTTTTCATAACAACATTGTGAAATGTGGCAAGTATCACTCAGCATCTTCTTCTACACAACTTTTGCATTAAATTTCACTTTTGACCTTGGATCCCGTTACCTTTGACGTACTCGTTTTTACGGTACTTCCAGTTCCCTACACAACACGTTTATATTACCTTCAATTTTCTGATTAATAGCAGTTGGCATTTAACGATAGCACTTGCGTGTATTGTAGTTCTTTGTTTAGTGCCTTCATAACATGTTAAAAAAATAGAAGTGATTCATACGACATTAAAGAAAAATAACAGACGAAATTTTATACAACACGTTAAGAAAACGCTGAATTAAGACAGCCTTTTCTCTAAGGTCAAGTTACATGGCCAAAACAAGACAAAACCCCTTCACAGATTGATGAGAAATAAATCATCAACAGTGTGCGCGACTTTTTTGTCGACGCACTCCCTCGCACCAATTTGCAAAGACAGACTCAAACTGGGAAAACCCATTAGAAATTCCCTCCAACCTGGAACCGTATAGCAATGTGCTACAGAGACCATGAGACTAGGGAACTATAAAGACAGATATCCAGTAGGAGTCATCTAATAGGATTCCTTTCTTTTCCTTCTGTTCTTTTTATTTTCTTTCTGGAACTCTTTTCTGATGTTCTGGTACTAGACTTAATTAAGGACACACTTTCCTCAGTTGTTCTATCAGGTGATTCCATATATAAACTCATAAGGCAAATGAATCACAGAGCATACCGCCTTTCGATTTTATTTATATTGCTAATTTTATCTCTCAAAGATGTGCTGTTGATAATAAGTGGTTTTGAGTAGAAATTCTCAACAGTTTGGGTAGTCATGTGTTTGTCAAATGAGCGTCAAATTAGCGTCAAATTAGCGTCGAATATGTTTCTATTTCTCCCCGTTTTATTTAATTATTGTTTTCTAAAATGACCGGTAACAGTAAGTAGTATCGCATCCTACTTTTGCCTGAGGTAAAATTCACAGTACTGACTTCACCGGCTACCATACATCATCACATGGAATTTTCCTAGTAGCAAAAGCGAACGCATTCATTCTGAGAGATATTCCACACTACATATTGCTATACACACGACCGTACACTAAAAATTAACTATAATAAACAAGGATTTGGCGAAGGAAGAATACAAATAAGTTGATTATGTTCTCATTAGTTTTGTCACCACAATTTATCGGTAATAATCGTTGTGTTTATAAAATAGAATTATGCCAAGAGGCTGCAGTATAATTCTATTCAAAATATGAAAAGTTGATTAGCCTACCGTAGAATTTGAACTTTTACGATACAAACGTTCTCTACACAATTTTCTTGTGGTTCAGACTGAGTGTATTGTGGTGTACGGTAATCGCGTGTCCCCTAAATTCGTGTACTGTGCTATTGATATAGGTTGTGGCGTAAGAAACTTGTTGCTGTGCTCGTAAGTGGGAATGTAACCGCTGTTTGGTTCCTTGCTGGAAGCAAAGGAACTTATGCAGTCATGTTTGTGTGTGGGTGTGACACTTGTTGCGATAGCACAACAACAGAGTATGGATATTTGTCGCAGTCAGTCCCCGGCAGGGCCAGCACTGCGAAAAGTGCTTTCTTCTCTTGCAGAATACCCATGAAGTTGCATGACGTCAATCCTAATTAATATAAAATTAGGTAACATGAATTATTTTCAAAGGTTAATTTCTCAGTCATTAACCAATCAATATGTCAGGTAATAGTTGAATTTGATAAAGTAAAGGTCTTTAATCCAACCGTTATTTACAACAGACATATTAAATGAGCGAAAAGGGAATTTTGGCCGTATTTTCCGAATCTAACTGTTTTGATTTTTTTTGGCATGAATGTCATTGTATTCAATTTTGAAAACTTGTATATCCGCTGAAAAACCTCCTTTTCCACATTGTAATCTCCATTTTTCTTCAAATCATTCTGTAACGAAGTCAAGTTCACGGCAAATATATACGCACACGAAAACAGTTTACGAATACAGGTTACGATTTAAGTGATGACTGTCCCGTTCCACGTTGTTACGTATTGCGCGAAATGCTATAAATAAGCGTGATAAAACTAATGGTATTGAATTGCTTATATCGGATGATAAGAGGAACTATACATGGAAGGGCTGGTGCCCTTTCAAGAACAAGCCCTACCACTCCCACTGCAAGGAGTATAAGCCATGTCAGTGCCCCTTCCAATTCACCCTCCTGAAAGTGTACATGCGTTGCTAGTAATCAGACTATGGAGCCTTGATGTTATCGAGACAGGGTCCATTTTACTGGGTTTACTTTCAAGCATATCAAGTTCAGTGGAAACATGCAGGTTAAACTGTTGACCATAAATCATCATCCAACTGGTAACTGGTAGGGCTCAGATGAATATGTGCAAAGAGTGACTGCATATCATTATGAAAATGTTCCATCAACTGTTATTACATTTCTCAAAAAGAAATTTGCGACTGGTTCCCATGGTATGTCTGAGCCTTTCAGTTAGTCTGAAGAAAAATTGTGCTGTTATATACAGTTGTAATAGCCACAGAGATAAACCACTCTCAGTCATCCTCCATACCAATTTAATATGAGTACCACAAATGCTCCTACACGAAATATGGGTCACAAAGTAAACCGTCTATTAGTTGATGATCCGTCGGCGAGTCGTGTATATAAAGTAACAGGCCACTGCAGGTGGACCGAGTAAATAAAATAAAATAAATAAACAAACGTCACTTGGTGCATTCTGAGGCATACTTATACTCTGTATTAGATCTATACATTATCTAAACGCACACTTGTGCTAATAAATCATTTAAGTGAGATTGAAAATTGGGGTAAGGAGGTATACACCCTTTAGTAGTGGACTAATTCTTTCCCGGGTGAATACAAAAAAAGCCCGACTGAACCGTTACCCACCCCTCCCTCTCCCAACCTCCACTCTCACTAATCCACGATCATCACATTGATAGGGCTACAAATGACCTTATGATGGTTACCTTTAACTCTTGGGAAATACTACACTAAACTAATTAACATATTCTCTTCGTCCAGCTTTAGATGTCTTTTTAAATATTTGCAAGGTTGACATCAAAACCAACCAGTGTCATCATTAGGTCTGTTGTTGAAGTTGTTCAGCAATGGCATCTTTATCACGTACCCCAATAACAATTTTACGGTTTTTGTATCCTGTCACGTGATAGTTTGATGCTATAAACGGCCATGATAGTTGATAATTGGTTTGTGATAGTTCAGTCGGAGCACAGAAATGGTATTTCCAACTTATTAAACGTGAAAATACTAACGTGTTTAACAGTCCTTACAATTTTTTTCAATTTCTTTCTTTCATTATTAAACTATTGCTCATGTGTGGTATCTGCCTCGTTTCAGCTGAACGACTGCAAATATAGGCATGGCCGATGGAAATATCGACGTAAGGGCGTTGCAGTTGACAATAAGAAGTATTTTGAAAACCCATATCCCGTCCAAAGACGAGAGAGTTAACAGCATTGGCCAGTTGTCTCCTGGTGATCACGTGGTTCTCTATCGATGGTATTTGCATCAACGTTGTCACATGATCGTGACTGGCGTTAACAACTCCAAAAACAAACTTAACGTTATCAGATTTACGAAACAAGATGGCGTCGTCGAGGGGGAAGTAGCTTTTTCCAGACCTATTTATAAGCTTATTTATCCTAGGCCCTACGAAGCGGAGGAAGTCATCAGCATGGCGAGGAGTGCAAAATTCCAGCTGAGATTTTTGAATTTGACTGTAGGCATTATGCATTTTGGTGTGTAACTAACACCATTCCGACGGCACCGTAAAACTTTCAAGACTTGGTATATCCATCTACACTGTTGAAGAGTTGCAACGTGCCACTTGATATTTTCAAGTGATTTTCCTTAATCGTTACAGTATTGAAAAAAAAACAAACAGTCACTTAACGTTTGAAATGGCGCTATTGTGTACTTTCATGCATATTACTCCTTTTTTTTAAATGAGTCTGATGTTAATTGATTTATGTAATATTTTGTATACTGTTTGATGCTCGATTGTCAATGCATTGTTGTGTCCACAACAAGGGACGGCGTTTGTTTTCGATTCGGATTCCCTCTGTGTTTAATTCCTCGTTGATTTTTTGTTACTTGTGTTGTTGGGAATTTAACTTAACTTTACATTTTCACAGTTGGGTGGTTTAATACTTTACATTTTCACAGTTGGGTGATTTAACTTAACGCTACAATTTCACAGAATAGGGAAACCACTTGTGACTTTTCAATTGGTTTTAAATGTCTTTCTATATATAGCAGCACAAGATCCATAAATCAGCTTACTTACTGTTTGGTACATTCAGACAATGGTGACCTTGTTACTGTTAGGAGTGAGTTTTGTAGTTTTCCTGAATGGACCCAATGATCTATTCTTTTCTTATTGAATTGCTAAGCCAGGTTAAGTGTTGCCTTATGTGTTTTAATGCTTTCATAATTTAAGGTCATTGTACTGTACTGTTTATGTAAAGCTTTCATTTTCAAAAATTGTCAAAAGAGGGTGTGTTGAGGGAAAATAGCACCGACGTGTAGGATTACCTTTTCATTCCTAATGTATTCACGTCAGTGATGACCCCTGTCTTTCATTTATCGAGTTTTATCTAAGGGCGATTTATTTTGTTAGCCTTTATTTTCACAGCATATATAACTTGTTTAACTATAATCTAGTTTTATTCGGCCGAAAGTGTTTGTGTTTGTGTTAGTGTTGGAGGTAGTCAATATATGCGATTTTTTAAAACCTAGTACTTCTTAGTCTAGATCTGAGTTTAGTTTCGTGTTAAATTTAGAGTATGGTGATGTAGGCCTACACGCAGGCAGAATCACCCCTTAACCGTTAAAGTACTCCATGTCTTTGTGTCCAGCTTGTAGACTGACTAGCAGAAAATATATGTAGTTTGTAAACCGAGTCGATGAATCTCCTGCGGTGTCTTTTCTTCTGTTATCGCCTTCCCCGTAAGCACGGAGATATTTTATCACCATTGAGCTACTACAGAGTAGCTTCATTTATCTTATGTAAAATGCATATCGGTAGGCTAATGTCAGAGAAGTATTTACAATGTTATCACTTTTCTTTGGCTGCATCATTCCTTCGCCTTCCGTCGATCAAGGTATTCGTTCCTATCATCCTGGTATGTTCGTTTGTTAGTTCCTATTTATACTTGTCCTCTCCTTCGGAAGGCGAAGTTTCGTATCTTTACTCGCAAGTGGATCGACCCTTCGAACTTTAAGTCATGCTTTAAAATTCCGTAGTTCGTTCCTTTCAATTTTTTGGAATAGTCTAGTTATTCCACACCAAAAATGGTCTGTAGTTTCCGCCATGTATAAACATCTGGTGGAACGGAATAAAATATGTCTTTAAATTTTGAGAAAACAATATATCAGCTGGCATACATGTTATCCAAATTTGATATCACTACATACATGCTAGCTAAATTTGATATCACTGGTATAGAACCGCCCCTCTCCTCCATTCCCCTCCCTCCCCAGCATACACACTGTTTAGAAACTCCAAGGATCCACGGAGTTTATTCCTTCTTTCCAAATTTATGAGAAGAGACCCTTTATCAATGAAAGGACGTTACAAACACAGCAGGCAAGCTGTTACTAAATCAACGGTAACTATATATATATAATACCATGGAGCTTTACAATGGACAATAGTAGTAGTAGTAAGTAGAGTCTCGTCTATCCGACTTGCTCAGTGATTAACCTCCGCCACGTATTACGATCTTGCGCAAGGTTTATTGCTTCCTCGAAATTGTTAATGTTAACGTCCCTAAATTGCAACTTTATTTTTCCAAGCAAGGTAGTCACGGGTCAAGTTCTTACTGGTTTAGCAGTATGTCCCAATGCTTCTCTTAAAGCAACCTTTGCTGGAGCGTCCTCCTGGAGTCTTGCTACATGACAGAAAAATCTCAATCTTCTATATGCGACTATGGATGACCAATGTCTTTGGTTGGTTTCATTGTAGAGCTCATTTTTTGATAACCAATTGTTATTGGTCCATCTAATGTTGAGAATATTACGAAGTAGTTTGAAAAGTGTCAATTTTGCGATCAAGATCCTTCGTTGTGCCCCACAGTTTGCAATTGTAAACAATACTAAAAACAAAACAAAACAATGGGCAATGGTCTCATGTAAACCAATTACAAGGTGTAGCCAAAACCTGGATGGCCGCTGTGAGCCACGGTAGATAAGTAAAATTATTTGCCTCCTTCCACGTACAATACATCGATATTGTAAAGCGGTTGATCTCGGAAGTACGTGAAATTGCTTTCTTGGGAGACTTTTCATAAATAACACCTGGTGTGGGGTGTATTGAAGGAGACATAACCAATTTCGCAAGCGAGGGGTTTTCCAGATGGTACGGTGACAATCGTCAGGCTCGGTTTCATTGAAAGGGCTATTGATATCTAAAGACTTATAATGTATGCTAGCCAGGGACGTCGCTAGAGGGGGGGGGGGTGGGGGGTGTCTCACCCCCAA
>JAIPMN010127261.1:0-10959 GCA_020650975.1 Apostichopus californicus | reverse complement strand
AAAACGCCTCCGGGCTGAGGACAGCGTTTGAAACATTTCCAAGATTGTATACCTTTGCAAAAGGTCCACTTGAAAATTGTCAGGTGTGTGTTAGTCCTATTGTTAGAAGGTTATGCCCTACGACGGTATCATATGCGTTTCCCCTTCGGGCGCAATTCACTCCAATACCCCTCCTACCCCAGGTACATAAATGCACGACCACACCCATATCTGATTTTAAAAGAGGAACAAACCATTTGGTTCCGGTATACGGGGTAATGTTTTGTTATAAATGAACGTGTGAAGTTTGCAGGCTGATCATACTACGCACAGGTAAAAAAATACAGTTCAAAAGTCCTGCATGAGGTGGCGCTATGCCGTTATTCAGTTTGACAGGGATTATATAGTGAGGGAGCCTGAAAGAAAACTCCCTGCAGTGTAGCTTCCGAGGGATTCGCCCCTGGACACCACCAGAGCTCTTGCTCTTGTTGGCGCCTCATAACCCAACCAAAGGCATTAAACCCCATCCTCTCCCTCTTTTCAAACATACCTATCTACGCCTCAGTAATCTATAAACTTGGTAAAATGAAGCGTGCTTTAATGCAGAATATTTTGCAACTTTTGAGACAATGTTGACGAATCTTCGACTGTCTATGCTGTACGCTAGTTTTTTTTTTTTTTAAATATTGTTTGCCAGTGGGGAAGTGATCACCCTAAGTTTATCCCGAGGCTAAAATCACCCCCTCCCCCCCCCAGAAGTATACGTGCATGTTTGTGCCCCCATGTCGCTGGTGGGCAATCCTGAGGGCCATAAGGGCACCCATACTACCAGATTGGGGGGGGGGACGACTTCTTTCCGCGAAAAAGACTGAAATCTTTTGTCTGCGGAATCTCACCTATCGGCCGCCTATTTGGAACCCTTGATAAAGATAAAGAAAAATACATACGGCAAAGAAAGAAA
This sequence comes from Apostichopus californicus, assembly GCA_020650975.1. NCBI lineage: Eukaryota > Metazoa > Echinodermata > Holothuroidea > Aspidochirotida > Stichopodidae > Apostichopus > Apostichopus californicus. The sequence goes on along the minus strand of JAIPMN010127261.1, from coordinate 10,019 downwards.
AAACGGTTTTGTATGAATAAATTCCTCAATGATTGTTTCTGAAGGATATTTCTCGTCCATTTCAGTCAAAAGGAAATACGAAAAGACAAGACAACACATGTTCAAAGTAATTGTTCTATAAAATATATCATGTTATTATTTATACATAACGTTCACAAGACACCTACACATTTCAGATTACATGTACATTCAGCCTTTGCCAAACTTTACTTAAATTACTTGGATACAACTTGGAAAAGATGCATCAGGAAACTGAAAACTATTGCAAATACTGCAACACAGCATGTATACCAGGGGCGCAACCACCATTCGTTTATTATGGGGGAGGGGGAGATGGCTTAGGGGTCTTGGAGACATCTTGGTAGAATGGAATGTGCTAAGATGCAAAATGGGTAAGATATATTTTGACACTTTTTGAAACAATGTTGAAGAATTTAAGTTGTAACTCACATACATGTTCAATATTTGTGTACCATACACTAGGTCTTTTATTAACATTTTGTCTACACCTGTAGCAGAGCGAGGGGGCGTGGGGGGGGGGGTGGTCGGTGGTGATGCCACTGATGTATACCATAGATGCATTAAGGTACTTTGAATATTCCAGCCTCATAAAATGGTTTCAAACAAAAAGATAATCATGAAAACATACAACTGTAGTTAAATGGTTGCTACAAGTGGCAAAATCGCATTTGCATCAGTACCCTACTTGTACTAATTTGAAGGGCAATACGCCCTTGCACCCCACAGATGTAAGGTTAAAAACTTCAGTGCAAATATGCACTACCTTCTTCACCCCCCCCCCTATCTTTGACAGTATTTAAAAGAAACCAGACAATACTACCCCAACCCAAAATGCAGACCCCCCCACCCCCGTACAACTATACCCGACATAATAAAATAAACTGTTCCAAACTAAAATCCGATGTCCTCCCCTACATCTTGTTAGTACCGACCCCATTTTGTGATGCCCTCCACCTAGAGGTTTGAACAGTATCGCAATTGGAAGGGATTCCTGCTGATGGATATCAAACTGCCTTTTGTTTCAAATGCTCCTCCCCGTTCTCCAGCTCATCTCCCTGATGCTATTTCTCAAAGGACACTCTGACATAGGAGCCAGCCATCTTAGAACCATAGTGGCCATCCCAAAATTTGGTATCTTTACTTCGGTGACAAAATCTGATGAATCTCAAGCCAGGGCCATAATCTTTAAAAACATGAGAAATCTGTCAGAAATGAAACAAAGAGAAGAAATAAATTTAAAAAAAAAGAAAAAAAAATGAAAAAAAAAAAAAAACTTCAATCAGCTTTTTCACCCAACCCGTCGGCTCTCCTAAGTGGGATCCTCTTTGACATACAACAGGGATTAAAGGGTCACATCATTCCGACCCCCACCCCCCCCCTCCCCCATTCCCCAAATAAAAATCATTTTACTCCCTAATATCTCTCTTTTTCATTGAATGGAGAGGCTGTTGTCCCCAAGCCTCCTTGACATACAACACAGTTTAGGTATCACTTTCCCTTCCTTTCCCTCCCACCCCAACATGTAAGCAATAATTAACTGGGCCATGGCATTCCCTACCTTAGAAGAGGAGGGGGGCATGTCCTCTGCTGTTTTAGGATAGTCATGAGCATGAAGCGATTCAGAACACATAGCATTGGTTCATTTTATATTCGTGGGACTCTGGAGTGCTTGTACTCAAGTTTTTTTTTCAGTTTCAAATGGTGCTTTCTGCAAGATAAACTCATCCTTTCAACTTTTTTTTACCTCTTTTCACATTCACTGGTGTATTGTAATATATAGGGGAGCGTGCTTGGCCCTGGGCTTTTTTATTCCAATTCCCCATGTAGGAGGTCTAGGGAGAATCCTCCACCCTCCATCCCTAAAAAAAGAAATCGAAAATGTGAAATGATATCGCAAATGAAGAATTGCAGAGGTGTAAAAGTGGTAGGTGTACACCCCAACATGCCCCAACCCCCACTGGATGTGCACCCTGTATGTGACCCTTTTCTTACCTCTTTCCAGTCATTACTCTCCCACTGCTGAGTCTCGGCTTGAAACCTAAAAGAGTCAATAACATCTTCTCCCATTTCCTGTCCTGTTGCTTCATCTTCATAAATATGGTCATCATCATCATAGATCTCTTCATCATCGTAAACATCTTCTAGATCTTCTTCACTTCTTACTTTCAGTAATTTTACCTCTAAACAATACACATTGCCACAGTCATACCTGGCTGCATACCTATCAAAAACACAAAGTGAGAAACATGGCAAAAATTAAAATGAGAATTCGCATCAAAAAACACAAAATAGTTGCAACATCTAATTTATGAAACACCTCCCCCTTCCCCTTAAGGGTAGGAGACACGCACCCCTTTCCCCCTCCCGTGCTCCTGAGTGCTACTCTACCGAATAGTGCAGTCCTAGTAAACAGTAAAATGCAAAGCAGACAACAGTACACTCATAATAAGAAATTCTCTTTTCAAAGTTTCTTCACCATTCTCCAACCTTGAAAGGTGGCTGTAAAGTGTCCAGCACGTCTTCTTCAAATCCTTCCTTTATTAAGTCAATGATCTGACACTTGCAGCACCAGCCATAGGAAGTAGCAAAGTTACACTGTTCACCCTCTGATACAGCCAGTAATTCAGGTGGCTTAACTCCGCCTCCGAAGCTGTTGTTAGGTTCAGCCGCCCACTTACTTCCACAGTTCCTTAGTATTAGCCAGTGCTGGAATTCATCTAGAGGGATAAAACAGATCTATAGAATTACCAATGTAGGCTTTACAGTCAGAAAAAAAAAAACATACTGAAACATTTGGAGTCAAGATGACATGTCTATCGTTGTGATTATCTTTGACCTTTTAGCAGATCCGTCGATAGCCATGTTGGGTACTGGGGACTCGTGGGAGAATTATCACAAGGCCCCCTAATTTTTCTTCCGTATATCTGAAAATGTGAATACCTTTGTTTATTATCCTAAATTTTCCGAACCCTTCCAGATTTTCCTCCTTGACACAACATCCCCATTGAACATAACAGAAATCTTATTCCATTCAGGAGATAAATATGACAGATGTAACATTTCGTCTCAGGCAAGGATGAAGACTTGATCAAGTGTAAACTAATACAACACCATCACGCTACATATGCTTCATTTTCTGTATAACAAAGGGGTTTGGGGGCGAGTTGGGTTTTGCAAATGCTTGAATACCGTATATATAAAAACATTGAGATAACATCAGTGTCAACATTTACACTATTATCTTTTTAACTAGAAAATATAAACAGAACAACAAAGAGAAAGTAAAATGACACAATGCCCGCACAGGTACATACAAACCAACACCAATAAGACACTATAGTTACGCAGAAGTAATATATCACCCAAGAGGTAGCAAGAATTTGTTTAGCTGTCTCTGTGCGTCTGGAGTTATTCATTCACCCGGTGTCCAGTCAAAACGTCCCTTTACCAAAACGTCCCCGCTTTTTTAAGACCAAAACGTCCCCGCTTTTTACCAAAACGTCCCCGCGGTCAAAACGTCCCCGTGAGTCAAAACGTCCCCGCTTTTATAATCAGTTGGAATGCAAGTGTGGATGTTTTTAGTTCAAATCAAAGAGTAAGGATAAGTATAGTTTAGGTTGAAAACACAGTTTTTAGGAATGGGAAGTGCCGGTTATGAGGGCGGAAACAATTTTTGAGTATAATTTTCTGAGGTAAGATAATATAGATAGAAAAGGGAATGTAAGAGGGCTGTAGGGTAATAGGATTTTTTTTAAACACTAGTTGGTTTCGGAATGAATATATATGATATTGAGGGAAGGGAATAAAAAAGATTTTTCGTTTGTTTACGTACAACAAGTTACTTTTGGAATATGCGAGACGGGCTGGATGAAAGTGATATATATTTTCCTACAGCACATACGTTTATTTCTGAAGACACTTTATATTTTTTATTTTAAAATTAATATATTTTCACAACTATGAATGAATGTGATAGACGGGGACGTTTTTGACTTACGGGGACGTTTTGACCAACGGGGACGTTTTGGTAAAGGGACGTTTTGACTGGTAAGCATTAACCCAGATATCTGCCATAATATATACAGTACAGACCACACTATTAAGAGATGATGGATCATTCGCGTACCATTTAAATACTAGAGTATTATTTAAGTAGACCCACTTGCAATGTACAGGACTACATACGTACACTGCGGTTATACTTGCCCTTTCCGCTTGGGTTCTTCATGAGGTTCCTACTGAATGGTGCGTCCATGTAAAATTTCTGCCAATTCGACGGACAGTAAGGTGCCATAAATTTCTCTTCATATTTTCCCTCTCTTTCGCATTTCATTTTCCACAGACTCGGAGTGTTTGCCATCCTTCTGAACAATGGGAAAGCCCTGGAACAGTTTAGCATATCTTTCTCAGACAGGTAAGATAAGGTGATAACTAAAATCTCCTCAGGCATGCAAACAAACCCACCAGAAACCTTGACCATTACCTGGCCATTTGCTTCGTGATCTCCCATCTTAGTATTGGCCTCCGAGTTCATGTTGGTGTGGGATTCACTGCTAGATGGCTCGATGCTCATTACTATAGTCTAGATTCCTTCAAAACGAAAAGAAGTTATGGTCATATAGGATTGAAAATTGAAATGATTTTTAATACCTTTCCATATAAGATGTTAAGCTAAACTGGCGATGCAAAGTATATAAATATGATTTATAGTATAAATATGACAGTACAAACGAATAATTTAATTACAGTAAACCCAGCCCTTACTGTAAATGAGTGGTAAAAGCAAATTGTACTTGTATATTTTCCGCTGACCAAAACGTTGTTTTCCGCTGACAAATTAGGTGTGCGTAAAGTACCGTTTTATTTGTCGGCGGAAAGGAACGTGTGCAGAGAATAACGGTACCCACACAACAGTAGCCGAACTTACACTAATTAGGCCTAGGCCTACACTAAACAAGGAAGTAGCTTTCTCATGACAGGCCTAGGCGCTATTCTCCAAACCTATAAGCTATTCTACGTAGTACTGTGGTAGCAACTTCAAGACAAATTCTAATGCATGCTGTCTAAGTAAATATATTACCTTGTCCGCAATTTTTAGTGAAAGAAAAACAAACCGGTCTAGGCTACCGCATCTGGACGAAACTCTAGTAATAAGTTCATGCAACCTTTATTTAGGGAACGCCAAAATAGACATAAATATGCCTGACCCCAATGTGTGGATAAAAACTTACTCATTTGGAAGAACAGACATTTTGGTCAAGAATGAAATAAGTTCCAGTGGTAAAATGATCAAAATTCCTGTACTATGCCAATACCATACCTTACTAGTTAAAAAATCCACAAAGGTTTATCAATGGTTGGAAGGGGGGGGGGGGAGGATTCCCCCATACATGGTCTTCAATGACCCCAGGGCAACCCCCTTCCCTTATAAAATGTTTCATTTACATCCGGCCCCTCATAAAGTTTCATGACACTACCTTAATCAGTCGGGGGGAATTGTGGATCAGTTTATTATTTATTAGCACAATCATTATTTATTCGCACAATCAATTTTGCATTTTAGAGCTACTAGTATAGACCTAACTTTATGCCTTATGATGGACCATTTGACATTTAAAACGTTACTTTTTCTGGGGTTGATCCCCCACAACCCCATCCCCCTACATAGGGGTCGGCTTCAATATGCAGCCACCAAATTCAGTCATTTCCAATTGCAAATCAACTGAAACCATGGGAAAGATTTGACTGAATGACAGAGAGAAAAATATGAAACATTGGAGGCTTGTGTAGTACTGCATATGTATGCCAGGATATTTTGACAATGTGCACAGTAGACTGTCAGATCTTCCTAGTTCCCAATCCTTTTTGTTTCGGTCACAGGGAATCTTGATACTTCCTAAGAGTGCTGCGATTCATGGATTGGATACAAAGTATCAATGTGACTCACAAGATCAGGTATAAGTAAATCAATCAATCAATCAATCAATAAATAAATAACTCCTGTGTGGAGGTGGGAAGTGGACAAAGTCAGATTAAAAAATAGTAGAGATATATCAGCCGACTCGCAACAATTTTATTTAACTTTCCAACTTTCACTTTTTCATTAATTATATATTGAAACATAGATTCATAGATAAATTTACTCTACAAAACAGGAAAAAATTACAGTATTGCAATAGTAACAACACAATTCAATATATCAGAAGAAGGTCAATGGCCAAGTAATTTATCAATAATCATATCAATAATCATACTTACAAGCCAATGCATCAGCTACACACATGCACACACACACATGTTTGTATTACATTCAGACCGAGGACCCCATTGTATTTCCCATTGTTCAAATCCACGTACCCTAACCTTAACAATACCCCATACAATAGAATTCTTCCTGGGACGTGGTGATTCTTTAGAAATCACAACCGAGGACCTGGAATTCTTTTGTTCAAGTCCTCGGTCAGATAGAAAAACAAACGCATACCAACAGACACCCACACACATGCACACATTACCAGCATCACTGTACATCGATTCCTTTTCCTTCAGCAAGGAATAAAAGAATTACGGATGAAATATGAGTGACTTCAACTTCATATCATCCATAATTTAATAGACTTTGAAATGATTTATTAAAACAATGTAATTAATAGAGACAAAAGTGGTATCTGAAAATTCAGCTCACTGGCCTTGAAAATGTTTCCGGGTGGCAGAAAAGAAGTTACTGTAAACTATATCGTACCAAAGTAAATTTAGAAGGCCACTCTGGCAGCTTACCACCAGACTCACAAACTCACAAAATGAATCCAACATACAGCTTGCATCAAGAAGTTCAAATCTAAAAAAAACCAGAGCTAGAAAGACCTTAACTGGACATCAGATATTTCCAAACTGATAGGAATCCAAAGTGATAGAAAGCCTTCCCTTGTTGGACTGCACCGAGTAATGTACTAGTCCTCACCAAAGGACACTCTGACATAAGAGCCTGCCATCTTGGCACCATAGTGGCCTGCCCAGTACAGAGTGTCTTTGCTTTTGTGGGTAAAACTGATGAATCTCAAACCAGGGCCATAGTCTTTAAATACATGAGAAATCTGCCACAAAAATAGAAAGAAACAAATTCAGATGAAATTATCAAGTAAAGGTTTTCATGATTAATTCCTGATATCATCTGCTTCCCAGTGGCATGAAGGGGATTTAGAAGGTAGGGGAGGGGGTACGTGTCTCAATATCCCCAACAGATTTAGGTAGGGTGAATGTAACTTGGACCCCTGCAAGGGCCAGAGGTGGGTCCATGATATGTAAATCAGGGTGGTGGGGGGCATATAACACTGTATTAATTGATGCCGACTCCCATGAAGGAGGGCGTAGGATTCATCCCTCTAAAAATATTAAACGTTTTGACATCAAATGGTGAATTTTGATGCATATACAGATTATTCGTCCTGAAGGCGTCCTGGGCCTGGACGAGGGTCTTGTGCGTCCTAGACTGAGTGCAAAAATTGCCTGCAATGAACATTTTACCCACAAATGAAGATGGAGTTTGGATGGCAAGGGTCCTCCCACCCCCCCACCCCTCCCTTTGTACACCCTGCTTCCATGCTGCATGCCCACTCCACATTGGTTTAGACAAGGGAGGGGAAGATTCCCCTCCCATTTAATAGGTTCAATGTACAATCAGCAACATCAAGCAACTAGAAGAAAGAATAAATTTTATACTACCCACCCCTCCCCTCCCCCATCACCTTTCTCCTCCCCATAAATGTTGAACAAAGTCTACAGTCAACCAGCTATTTCCCTCAACTTTTACTACTACACATTCCACCCTCTATTTTCAGTCATTAGAAGCCCACTGTGGAATCTGTTCTTCAAACCGAGCCATTCCCTCTACATCTGCCCATCTAACACCCCTCCCCCCCCCATATCCCCTCTCCCCAGTCTAGCATGTTACACCCTCATACCTCTTTCCAGTCGTTAGGCGCCCACTGTGGAGTCGATTTCTCATCTTTAAAAGAGACTATAACATCTTTTTCTCCTCCTTTCTTGGTTTTTTGCAACACCACTTCCAAATTGTATTCATTGCCACAGTCAAATCTGGCTGCATACCTAATGGAAGGAGGCAAGAAGGCTTGAACGATAGTTTTTGCAAGATATCGCACAGGGGGATAGCTCAACAAAGAAACCTTAGTGACTTCAGACAGTTCATTTCGCGATAGCCTATAACAGTTGGGCTACACTCTCCTGTTGGGGGGGGGGGGAGGAGGGAGTGAGCTCATTTTTTCTCCTCCATACTGAGAACAGTTGGCACTTAACCTTCATTGCCTTTCTTATCCCAGGAATATATAAATAGGATCTGGGCAGATTAGTAAAGCTACACTCTCCAGGGGGGGGGGGGCGGGGGAGCTTGGATCAAGACGTCAGACCCTCCCACTTTTACATATTTCCCTTTAACGTGTTTGCTTTTATTTAAATAATTTCTCCTTACCAGTCTCCAACTTTTAACGGCGGCTGTAAGCTGTCCAACATTTCTTCCTCAAAACCTTCCTGTACCAAGTCCACCACTTGACATTTACAGCACCAGCCGTAAGAAGTAGCAAAGTTGCAAGGTTTGCCTTCGGATATGGCCAGTAATTCTGGTGGTTTTTCCCCACTGCCTGCCCCTTTGTCCTTCTCGACTAACCATTTATTTCCACCTTCTTGCAATATTTCCCAGTGCTTGAAATTATCTGCAAATAGAAACATGCAGACAGTGTACCCCGTACAGGATGAGTCAAAAAAGATAAGAAAAAAAAGAGAAAAATAGGATAACAAAAGAGAATTAATATTCCTTTTTGGATATAATGTTGGGTTTTGGTTCATATTTCGAGGATGCAGTCCGTGGGGATCTGCTATCACAATCTGAGCATCATCAACTTTGTAGAATCAACACCAGTGTATACTCAGGAACAGACAAACAAATGTGATCTCCATTCATGAAGGATCATTACCCCAGAAAGGGCTGTTGATCTCCATTCATGAAAGATCATTACCCCAAAAAGGGCTGTTGATCTACATTCTCCAAGGATCATTACCACAGTAATTTGAGGATTTCGGATGTCCAGTTACTTGTCTCGTTACTTCCACACATAAATATTGTCCAGGATAGTGGCTTTTTCACGTTTGCGTATTAATGCTCTTTCATTTGACGTCGATCCACCAAATTTTTCTTTACCTCTTTATTACCTCCCTGCTTTTTCTTTCAAATGTGCACGTGGTTTATAATATAATTGATCTATTTTCCATTTGCCATACAGGTACATTTTGTATCCTTAACCAGTGTTAGCATGAACCATGAGGAATTAATTAGTGTACAGTACACAATTTTGAGGTGTTTTTTCCACAAATTTTATCAGTCATAATATACTTGTATTTTTTATGAACCAATTTGCCTATTTTTTGAAATATCTAGATGCGATATCATAGCAATTATACTCTGCACACTTTCCAGTGTGGAGAAGAAATGGCTCCCATAAAAAAAAAATTCTTAATAATATAATTTCTAAGTTGTACAGTTGAAGTTAAAAAGATTTTTGTGGGTATGGAATTTCTCATAAAAGGTTGAACATAGTTCAAATTGAAGCTGTAGGCGTACAGTCCGTATCAAGGCAAGGCCCTTCTCACAGGTGTGTCGCTCGGGGGATTTCCCATAGGGTGCAACCAGAAACCGGCACACACAACTATATTTACAAGTAATCTCCCAAGGTCCCCATTTACACACCTGTGTGAAGAGAGGCAATGTATATTAAGTGCCTTGCACAAGGGAGCAAGGTAATAATCTGGCCAGGACTCGAACTTGCATGCCTTAGTTCACAAGTGAATTCATTGCCTCTGCTATTTACCTACAACACCCTCCAATAACATTACACCATTACATTGTTGATCAAATGATCAGGTTCAACCTACCATTTCCACTTGGATTTTTGATGAGGTTTCTACTGAATGGTTCTTTCAAGTAAAAT
>JAIPMN010127134.1:0-11279 GCA_020650975.1 Apostichopus californicus | reverse complement strand
TTCTTACCAGTTGATAGGGAATTATCTCCTGGTGAATATCCGCTAGTTGGATCGGTGTGTCAAACCTCGTTGACCTTGTAACAAACTAAAGATTGACAAAAGTATTAAGTGAAACTAAACTATTCATACAAATGAAACACATGGATATAGAAGTACGAATTATGAAATCTACTTTTCAATTAGCTAAACGTGACAAAAATATTAAAATTTCTTTGATAAGCTATTTTTATGCTGATAGTGAGGTTACCCGGGTAACAATATAACGTTTGATATGCAATTTCACCAAAGCCAATAGTGCTACCAAAGCTTGCAAGAAAATTAATAGAGTAAGTAAAGTTATGATTCTGATTCTTGCCCTGACAATTTCTTTACTCAGGCACTTCATATTGAACACGTAACAACCATTTTGAAGTGTCAAATGCTTTGACATGGAAATAAAGCTTGGCGTTAATGAACTAATTTGTAAATGAACTTGTAATACGATTGCATCGAGCTATTGAACTCAGATGAAATGCAACACGTGAAGCTGCTGCAAGTCATTCCTCATGAGCAGTTCAAGAATTTTGTTCACTTCTTTGATTTCATGAAATATTCACCTTGATCGTACAAATCATCTTGAAGGTCCTTTCGATCAGCTTCTTTCAAGGCCTCTCCTAATACCCTGTATGATGCATCTTTTCCATTTTTTCGTTTCCACTTGAGTAACATCTTATAAACTGCTTCCACATGCTTCTTATTTTCTACATCGATTGTCTGCAGTTCTGCTTCTTTTAGTAGAAGCTTTCTACCTATTTCCTTCCAATCATCAATCTTTCTAGCCAGAACCTGAAAAACAGGATTTTTGTTGCAAAAGTGTACTACAAGAATAGTTCATACCTGACCACTTAAAAATATTTATACCAGCGTTTGAACATAACTGATCTTTCTAACGCATTTACCCTATTTCTAATACGTATTTTGCTACCTTGCTATTAATACTTAAATTGGACGTTCGTTAGTCGTATTCGTATGTAGAAAACAGTGTTACTACTCAATAATTGAATAAGGAGATTCTTAAAATTCGAAGTCATACACAGAAGGAAATCAATGGATATGGAATCCCACAAGACTCGCCATTGTCAAGCAACAAGTGGCACTACGATCTACTGGGTACTTTACAGTCCAGCAAATCCAAGTAAATAATTACAAGGCTGGTTAATATCGGTAAATAGGACTGTTGTGGTTGGTTGAGACAAAAAATGTAACTTGCCAAATAAATCTTCATTGAATTAAGCGATATTCAAAAGAAGGTTCAAAGTCAGCGAGTGACATATACTTCAGACGGTAGGATCTTCTTTTAAGTATTAAAGTTATCTAATTTAAGGTAAAAGGTTTAAACATGATATCCAAGGAATCCGCAATGGCAACAGTATCTATAACAGAGTTTGGTAACCAATGGTATACTGTAACATAACATGATACAAGAATGTAAACTTATTACCTGTAAATCTGATTCAATAACAACAGAGTCAACGGTTGAAGTCGAACCAATTTGATGTCCAATACTAGTCTTCTTTTCTGTTACTGACTTGTCGATATTCAATAAACTGGAATTGTCTGGCACCTGTTTGTTCAAGGTAAAGATCGAAAGTGCATATATATCAAGTGAAGATCTTCAAATCATGATATTGTTTCCGTTTTAATGACAGTTCATATATTAAATAATTTATACATGAGCCTATCTGTATGGTGAATGGAAGTCATTAAGAGGAAAACAACCCAAGGACGGTGTGATATCATTGTAATGTCATTTATATTTGCAATACTGAAACTGGAATACCCACTACTGAAATGTTTCAGACAAAGAGCTTAATCAGATTACCGAGGGCATCTTGCACTCGTGCAGAGTATGACGCAGCTGCTAATGCTACCAAAAAACGGATGCGTGACCATGCAGTGACAATTTTTTGAAGATAAAAGCATGTCATGAGAAAAATAAACTATACTGTTGGAAAACGAACGTTTCCTTAAGTCAAACGCTATACATGTTTCTCATCAAAGGGTGTGAAATAAACCATTCACCAAATAAAATATGAAACTTGTTCTTATTAGAGGAGACTTTACCATGTTCGATTCAACACTGAGACTTGCCTTCAATGTCCTTACAGTATTTAGTTGTTCATTTTGGCAGTGTCCATTTCACTTTTGAAAAGTTGGTTAATACTTGGTAAAGGTATCAATATGTAAACATTTTCTTCAGGAATTTTCTACCAAAATTGTGTCATAAAACGGATAGAACGATAAAGTTATCAAACATATATAATTTACTTTAGCAATGGTCGTACACTATGGCGAAAGACATACCGTGCTGCTTGAAGGTATCAGTAAACAAACCATACACTGAAACAATTTTAAAATGGGCTACTCTTTACGTCATTTCCTTTATAGAATATGAAAGCGTGGCAGCAAGTTATATCACTTTCGTACAGAAAAGTACCATTTTCAAAGATTTAGCCCCAGTGCACACGGCAGCCTTGACAGCCTTAGCTCCATTGGACAACTGATCTAAAATGTTTTACATTACAGAAATGACAACATCAAACGTCTGGGACTGCAGTGAAATTCTAATGAAGGGGTGGAATGAGTGCTTACTAAATTTAGGGCATTAGCGAGCAATATTGAAATTTGTGGCATGCTTGGCAGCATCACTGATTGCATATAAACTAATCAGGAGAGGAACAAAGACTATGAGTCATTTCATTAATATCATTGTACACATAACATGTATGGTACTTCCCAAGACCCATGCTCTAACGGTATAATTGCGTCCCTCTGCATAGTTGGTGCAACTTATAGATATCAATTGATGTCAAAAGGTGATGATTAATGAACAATGTCTAACCTGAAGTGGAAATCTTAAATCTACTAGATCAGATTCTTGTCCAACTTTGAAATGACATGAACAACTACTAGTCTCCGATGTATCTTGTCTCTTTATTAAAAATGTGCGGAAACCTTCGTCGGTAGCGACAACCCGATTAAATTTTATTTCCTAAGAAGAAAATAAAATATGCAGAAAAATCATAAAGGTATACTATGACAAGTACTGCAACCGCTTAACAGTGTGTACAGGCTCTTCTGCCTGTTTTTTGGACAACTTTGTACATATAGTAGGACTTCGACAACAACTTTGTACATATAGTAGGAATTCGACAACAAGCTTTGGTAATGAAACGATTCATTATAACTGGATAATAGCGAGAAGTATTTACGAAGTTGTATCAATGGACTCACCACCCTTTGTATAATTCTTATTGTTTGCTTATGATCATCCCTTGATAACATTTATGTCCATTGACTATTAGCTAAAGTATGTAATTGTATTGAATGTTTAACTCCGAGACTCATTAAACATGTCACAGAACCGTCGTATCAGGTGTTGAATAAATTGATTTGAGAGTTAAATAGTCATATAACCACATACACATTTAACACGCATGCTGACAACAATATTTTTGCACGCTTTCTCATCTAAGCCTACTTCGACAAGCTCACACTTTACCAACAATGTTGTTCAAAGCTGACATATTTATATAAAATATGCTACTTATGAAGCAATTGATATATATATATATATATTGACATTTTTGCCTTTTGCTTACCCTTCAGTGGAACCAACGGTTTGCAATAAAGCTTTGCCGTGTAGATATCAGTTTACAATTTTACCGATCATGCAGAAATATCACCCAAAACAAAATTGCAATTGACAAACCAAGAAGCCACTCTCCTCGGTTTCGACAATTCGGAATGAGGCGATAATCAGTTGATTTGACGTAATTTGCACTATTTTAACCCCCAAAACACCTTTCATATCAACAAAAATAATATGTATATCAGAACTGAGAAGACATTTGGCTCTGATTATTACCAAGAAAAGTGCATTATTTTTGAATTCTCATTAGAAAGAAAACAAGTAAAAGAGAGGAAAAAGTGGCAACTCAAATAGCTTCTCTTAGCAAGATTTCACATAGAAGGTTAGCATAAAGTAGTAAAAAAATAAAGTAGTAAATAAATATTCCCCTCGTGTCATCCTACCTTTGGGTTTTCTTCATCTTGATGGCATGTCCACATAGAGGAGGATAACTTGACAAACAACATTTTCAATGGTAAATGTCCTTTCTTGTAAAATGCTGTACGAAGTTTAAGCAATATAACTTCTTTCAATGTGAGTTTCTAGGAGGAAAAGAGCAATGGCGCTATTAGATATAGAGGTTCAGCAAAAATGTGAACTAAATCAGTCAGTAAACGCTAACTACCTTACCTGTTGGCAGTCTGGTAAGTCCCAGTAGTAGCCCACATCAATATACACATCTGTACCAATGTAAGACGGACGTCTAGCAGCATATAGTAAAATGGTCTTGGCTTCTACTATTTCATCATCCACTTCAATTTTCTTCCAGGAAAAACTTTGAAGCCAAATCACACAATTTTCCTTCTTCAGTTCAGATAAAGTATGTATATCCTCTTTCCAAAGTGGCTGGTTTTCTTAAAACAATTGAAAATTTTAGAGAGGATTTGACGTTTGAAAGTAACACTTCATTAACAATAAACAAACCAAAAAGTGAGCGAAGCTAAGTAAAAACACCACACGAAAAATGCAACACAATAATGATACTCGTTGAAAACATGCAAGTCTAACAGTTATGTAAAGTAACTATTGTTTCGTCAATTATCTTATGTTTTATGTTTGCGAGATAATGGATCATTAACTTTATTCTGCTCTCCATATTAAACTTACAAACAGTATTTCCAGAGTCAGGAAAATTCTTGAATTTTTACAACAGGTTGCACAGTAGAATTTTGTATCAAAGACGATATAAAGAATCAAACTAATCATTGTGATAAAGTTTCAAACAATTTTTTTTAAATTCTTTTCTTTTCGTTTCTTAAAACGATAGAGGTTTGTAGCTGTGTAGACATCTTCTTATGCAACCGTTGTAATATTCATGTGTAAAAAGGAATATTTTATGTAATATGTACCTTCATCATGGTGACTGGTGTACACTGTTGCTTTCCATTCACAGTCTTTCTTGAGAACCAAACAGTGAGGTAATATCAGTTTTGCTGGTTGTAGTAACTTGAGATTACTTGGTAGGAGCTCAACTACCACTGATGAGTTCCTAGCAAATGGTAGAGCTTCCTCTTTCTGGTAATTATTTGGAATAATTCTTATTTCAATAAGCTGTTCCCTTTCTAGGGCAGCAGGAGGTATTTCTAAGCTGACACCCGTATTTGGAATCTCAATCCGCCCGCCTTCCGTTGTTATCAGCAGTTTCTCTACAAGAGAAACGGTTGTGTATTGATCTGCAAAACATCAAGGAAATCAATCTTAACAGCTCTTGCAACATAGCTCCAATTAATGTCTTTCGGTCTGTGAGTAAAAAAATATGTTTTACACATTCTTTTACAGTGGACGTATCAACTAAGGACACTGCATTCACGTGAACATCATCTCTTTAGTTGTTCATATCCTTGATCTGTTTTCTAGTAAGAATTTGACAGAGAGTGATATCAAATGGCTCTTGATGACCTCAACATACCTTATGCATGACTTTATGATATATGACACTCAAGGATATCAAAACTTTTCAGCTACCTAATACGGGACATCCACGTACAACTATTCCGTCTAACTTTTCTCTTCTTGAGACTTAGTTAATAAGCTTCAGACTCAAAACTCCGGGAGGAGCACCTAGCACAGGAAAGTTCACGTCAAATGTCTCAATTCAATTATAGAGAAAATTATTTAAAGGCTGCATGAAAGATATTAAGAGGTAAATTGTATCAAGAGGCAAATATTTCTATAATCAGTGACGTCTCCACTAACGTTAAGGAAGTCCGCAGGTTTTCAAGACAAAAACTTCCGGAAATACGTCAGCAAGCAGCTTTCACCCCTGTCCTGTACCGGCATCTCTCATAGTTAACAAGGATGACACTACTAAAATGCTGACCGATTAATTGAAAATCTGGATATACTTTCGATTGTTTTGTGTGGCGTTTCATTCTTTAAATAGCTTTGTGATTATCCTTTATACCAAAATAAGTCATTATTGAATACAGTGGGTGATATAATGCAATGTTTAAATGGCAAGTTAATTAAAATATTCATCTTTAAATTGTAGGGAAATCTATCATGCAGGTAAAGGAAGAGATATGTTTGATTACTTACGTTTACGTTTTGCAGTACGCTCTTTTCGACAGAAGCAGCACGAATGCTTGAAAACATTCTTTCAACCTTAAAAATCGATTTAATTGTCACCCATGGCATTCGCCATTTTGTTTGATTTCCGACAGTTCCCGCTTGTTTTGTGACGCAAGCGAGCAACATATCGAATTTCAGCAGAAAAAGTGTTGTCAATGCCAACAATAATTAAAATTGCACAGGCAATAAGAAAGAAATATATTGTGTTAGATAACAAGTCTGTCATTTATATATAACACATTCTAAAAGGTTATAACGGTAGAAAAATATTTTTCGAGTGTAAATGTTTGTGTTTTTGTAAATATGTAAGATTTACGACGGCTGCAATTACACGACATTGAAACCTTCTGAGCGTAACATTTCCTACGCACCGAATCTAAGGCAATTTCTTTTCCGAAACACTTCCCGGACTCGGGAATTTTGAGGGAAAAAAAGAGAACATGAATACATTTTGGCTTGACTCCTAATAATTCGAGCCTGATTACATAGTGGAGGAACTGACACAATGTGACTCAGAGATTGCTAACAAAAACCTAGTCAACTGCAAAATATTTCTCTATGACAATACCTTTTAGAACTGGTGTATCCGAAGTTTCAGTTTCTTCGTGATATGATTCTTCTTCATCGATAGAATTTGGTGTAGCCTGTTAATAAAACAAACTAGGTATTAGGTATTTTATAAATATCACATGTTTGTATGTTTGAATTACACATTAAAAAGAAGAACGTGATAGTCCATGACATCCATACATACATGTTGTTACAAATGACTGTAAAGACTGCTCTATCCTTATGTGTAAATAGAATTTCTATATTATTCGTATTTATCAACAATTCAGCTTATTCCATTGAATTGTAATATTATTTTCAGTCGTGTTCAGCCCTTTCAAATCATATCTGTGCAGTATAACTGACAAAGTGATGACTACCCATCCTGACGTATTAGAAATACTTCCAATTACGTGTGTATACATTATTGCCTGCCTATTAGGACTACTTAACTACAACAGTAGACACCAAAATAGCATTCATAGTTTGGTATTTTAACTCCACTTTTGAACGGCATACATTGTTTTCAGAACATGCTACCCATCCCAGCTTCCATCCTATTTCTTTGTACTATTGATTCCCCATGAAGGAAATCAAATCTGTATAAATCAAGTCCATTTTATTGTGACAAAATGTTCACCCTGTAAACAGCGAATGAATTAGACCGCACACAATATGATGTGGCCTTACATTCATAACCTACGATGTACCCGTATTCATTACATTCTCTTCTCCATCCTACAAAGAAATCTTTACTTCTTTTACTTAATCAATTCTGTTTTGTTATGAATACATAGATACCTTGACTTTGTGTTTAATTTCATAGGCTCAGCATGGCGATAAATCAAGGTACAGGCCAACTCAATGCACCACTGCTTATATAACAAGTGTGGCTACAGGTAATTGGAATTTTACTGCAACATTTTGATGTTAAAAACATTGGTGAAAGGAACTTTCTAAAACAACGCCGTACTAATGTTTACCTTCCTTAAAAGAAGAAACGGATTCTATCATAAATATTTGAAACTATAACTTAAAGTCTAACTGACTGCTGACAGACCATTTTCACTACTTTACGTTTACAGTAGTATTTGGTAGAACATAAACATGATAACACATTGTTACTTGTTTAACTTGCATGGTACGACTGAAACATACATGATAAAGTCTCCACCTGCATCTTGTTGATTGAATCCTGTATCGTTTCATACTGCATAAATATTAAGATGAATAGTTACTAAAGTATATCATGGTAGTAGTTTATAGTTGTGCCAAATCATAAAACAGAGGAAAAGGAAGAGGAAGATGTATGTAAGTATGTATGTAAGTATTTAGATCCTCCTTGAAGCAGAAAAAAAAGCCTCATTGGCCCTTTCAAAGCCGCAAGCTGACCGAAGTCAGTCTCTTAGATTCATATTTAACGTCCATGATTATGAATTTTCAATCGTCAACAACTCTGTAACTGGTCGACATACATTAATCTTGGAGCGACTCGATCTCGGGACCTTATGATTGAAAGATTGAAAGCTAGAAACTAAGAAGACACGTGGCGAATTATAGTTTATCATTATATGCTACACTCCTCCCGATCAAAACCAGGATTACATATACCAAACTGACTCACTGGTTACCTGTAATTCAAACAACATTTGTGTGGCTAAACTTTTGTGAAAGGAATTGACCGTTGCTAACTTTGTAGAATCACGCAAGCAAGTTTTTCATGAATGCTTATTCAGCACACTAATAGTAATGCAGTATTTAACTATCAGGTAAACCCGAAATTATATCACTATTTTCCCTTTATTTACTTACGTAGTGATCATGAGCCATTTCCTGAATTTGCGCCTGATAGTTCACGTCTTGAGTACCCTCGAGCATCCTTCCCTAAATAATTAAAAATAGGTTGATTAATCCAATGTGGAATTGGTATTTGATAGTTGTGTACAAATCTGCCAGTTCTTAAAATGATGTCAGATAGCAAAAAGCTTCACATGACGACTAATTGTATCTGACCACTACTTACTATCTATAATATATGATAGAATACTAATTGTATCTGACTGCAATGCTTATGGTCTATGTTAAGTTATTTAATGCTGTCGTTTAATCCTAAACAATTACCAAACTAGATCTACAATACATTTACTAAAACATACAGTGCTAGCTATGAAAGCAACTGCAGAGTAAGAAATTAGGCATAACAATTATTTGGCTATTTTACCGGCTACGAGAACAACTCTACATCACTTTCAAACAACAACTATAAATCGAACAACGTTTGTGTAGTTAAACTTTATAGTGAAAGGAATTGATCATTGCTTACCTTGTAGAATCACGAAAGCAATTTATCATGTATGGTTATTCAGTACACTAATATTAATGCAGTATTTCACTATCAGGTAAACCCAAAAATATATCAATATTTTCCCTTTATTTACTTACGTAGTGATCATGAGCCCTTTCCTGAATTTGCGCCCGATAGTTCACGTCTTGAGTACCCTCGAGCATCCTTCCCTAAATAAGTAAAAATAGGTTGATTAATCCAATGTGGAATTGGTATTTGATAGTTGTGTACAAATCTGCCAGTTCCTAAACTGATGTCAGATAGTAAAAAGCTTCACATGACGACTAATTGTATCTGACCACTAATTACTATCTATATTATATGATAGAATACTCATTGTATCTGACTGCAATGCTTGTATAGTCTATGTTGAGTGATTTAATGCTGTCGTTTAATCCTAAACAATTATCAAACTACATCTACAATACATTTACTAAAACATACAGTGCTAGCTATGAAAACAACTGCAGAGTAAGAATTTAGGCATAACAATTATTTGGCTATTTTACCGGCTACGACAACAACTCTACATCACTTTCAAACAACAACTATAAATCGAACAACGTTTGTGTGGTTAAACTTTATAGTAAAGGAATTGATCATTGCTTACCTTGTAGAATCACGAAAGCAATTTATCATGTATGGTTATTCAGTACACTAATATTAATGCAGTATTTCACTATCAGGTAAACCCAAAAATATATCAATATTTTCCCTTTATTTACTTACGTAGTGATCATGAGCCCTTTCCTGAATTTGCGCCTGATAGTTCACGTCTTGAGTACCTTCGAGCATCCTTCCCTAAATAAGTAAAAATAGGTTGATTAATCCAATGTGGAATTGGTATTTGATAGTTGTGTACAAATCTGCCAGTTCCTAAACTGATGTCAGATAGCAAAAAGCTTCACATGACGACTAATTGTATCTGACCACTAATTACTATCTATATTATATGATAGAATACTCATTGTATCTGACTGCAATGCTTGTATGGTCTATGTTGAGTGATTTAATGCTGTCGTTTAATCCTAAACAATTATCAAACTACATCTACAATACATTTACTAAAACATACAGTGCTAGCTATGAAAACAACTGCAGAGTAAGAATTTAGGCATAATAATTATTTGGCTATTTTACCGGCTACGAGAACAACTCTACATCACTTTCAAACAACAACTATATATCGAACAACGTTTGTGTGGTTAAACTTTATAGTGAAAGGAATTGATCATTGCTTACCTTGTAGAATCACGAAAGCAATTTATCATGTATGGTTATTCAGTACCCTAATATTAATGCAGTATTTCACTATCAGGTAAACCCAAAAATACATCAATATTTTCCCTTTATTTACTTACGTAGTGATCATGAGCCCTTTCCTGAATTTGCGCCTGATAGTTCACGTCTTGAGTACCCTCGAGCATCCTTCCCTAAATAATTAAAAATAGGTTGATTAATCCAATGTGGAATTGGTATTTGATAGTTGTGTACAAATCTGCCAGTTCCTAAACTGATGTCAGATAGTAAAAAGCTTCACATGACGACTAATTGTATCTGACCACTAATTACTATCTATATTATATGATAGAATACTAATTGTATCTGACTGCAATGCTTAGGTCTATGTTAAGTTATTTAATGCTGTCGTTTAATCCTAAACAATTATCAAACTAAATCTACAATACATTTACTAAAACATACAGTGCGA
The DNA here is from genome assembly GCA_020650975.1 of Apostichopus californicus. Classification (NCBI taxonomy): domain Eukaryota; kingdom Metazoa; phylum Echinodermata; class Holothuroidea; order Aspidochirotida; family Stichopodidae; genus Apostichopus; species Apostichopus californicus. Next base: position 434 of record JAIPMN010127134.1, on the reverse strand, counting down.
GCTATGAAAACAACTGCAGAGTAAGAAATTAGGAATAACAATTATTTGGCTATTTTACCGGCTACGAGAACAACTCTACATCACTTTCAAACAACAACTATAAATCGAACAACGTTTGTGTGGTTAAACTTTATAGTGAAAGGAATTGATCATTGCTTACCTTGTAGAATCACGAAAGCAATTTATCATGTATGGTTATTCAGTACCCTAATATTAATGTAGTATTTCACTATCAGCAATACCCAAAAATATATCAATATTCTCCCTTTTTTTTACTTACGTAGTAATCATGAAAGATCGCAGGTAAAGTCAATATTTGAATTTTCGCCTGATAGTTCACGTCTTGAGTACCCTCGAGCATCCTTCCCTAAATAATTAAAAATAGGTTGATTAATCCAATGTGGAATTGGTATTTGATAGTTGTGTACAAATCT
>JAIPMN010127107.1:0-10172 GCA_020650975.1 Apostichopus californicus | reverse complement strand
TTATCAAAATTGTATTTATACATTTATTTCCCTTATATATATTTTTGGTTGAGGTTGGGGGGGGGGGGAGGCTGCACTGCATAAACATTTTAAAAATCTGATAGCATCAACTTACAAAAGCACACCTAAATGGCCATATCCATTTGACATTTGTGAAAGCTAGTATTCCATGTCATATAAAATGGGACGTTACGTCATGCTAAAAACATATTACCTGGTCGATTGAATGTTGTGAGAAGCCACGACGAACAGTCCTATTTAAAATCAATATCTACGAGGTTTATTTTTTATTCGCCTGATCTTGGATACATTAAGTCATCTCGATGCAGTGAATTCATAATTAAATGACGTTGTTGCATACAATGACATGTAAATATCATCGCTAGTTTAATTTACAGCACATATAGCTGCTATCGGACGTATGCTACTAGCTTCTTCTTAATGTTAAGTTAATAATAGATTTCATTAGAGTTTTTGTTTTCTCTCTCTATCTTTAAAGCATTTAGCTTGTGGTAACTTCCCAAAGATGATTTAAACGTAGTTAAAGTCTATAGTCATATATGCTAAGACTTCATAACTTATAAGGCTAAACACATTGTTATTAATATGGATATGACCTATTTTTTATTTCAAGTCCGTTCAATCATAGTTCATTTAGCTATTATAATATTTGACTACCAGACACATCAGATTATAAAATGTAGTTGAGGAGGAAGAAGAAGAACTCACCTACTGTACTGGAAGAGTCATAACCACTGACGCTGAGTAAGTAATTAGTTCCCGCATTGCCTACGCTGAAGGAACTGTACTTAGCATAGTAATGTTCTCCAGATTTGGAAACAAAGTCTATTCTTAGTTCATATTGGGTTTGGCTCGTCAACGCTGCAAGTTTGTCATTGCCAAGCCAGAAACTTCCATCGATGTCGCCGAAACCATCTTTGTAATCTTCCCAGTATAGGTAAAAGTCTCTACTATCAACACGGCGTTGAAAAACCTGTAAGTTCAGTAATTAAAAGAAGAAGGACTTAATCATTAAAAAAGCTGGTTATCGATCTCGAATGAACGGTAACTACTTTGCTGCAAGAGTTATCATACATTTTCATAAACTTGGTATTAATTCAGATGAAAAAGTCAAAATATTTCATTGCTTCTCCAACGGTAGAAGTGGAGCTTGTATTTTCATGCATATGATGAAATGAATTAAGGATCGAATATCGATTTGAAAATCTCTTCCTGCAATTGTACATTATAAATAGAACTCCATTAATCAATCGCTATAGTGATCGTCTATATAGGACGAAACATACATGACTCTCTAATTTGATCGAATATAATCTAGACTTACTTTAAATCATACTGATGCTGAGATAAAAGAAATATTCTTACCAGAAAGGTTTTCCACGATACAGGAAACAAAAATCAATCAACTTGATAGACCCTCAACTCCACTATCCCAGTTCACTTACATTAAGACAGGGATCGCTTTAGACTAAGTTTCAAAGTTAACAACCCTTTTGGTGAGATTTAATATCTTATAGCGTCCAGATGGACCACTGCATTTCCTTCTATAATAAGTTGTGAACCTGATAAAAAAGTACAACAATGACTACGAAATTTAAATGAATGGAACGTTATCAATATTATCCTTGAAATAACAAACACATGAATGGACGATAAATTACATACCAACCAGCCTCCTCCATCTGTGACATCGCACGTGACCTGAAATGGCCCATCTGTCCACCCAGCTGGTTGTATACTTTGGATGCTATTCGATATTTCTCCTCTCAATCCACCACAGTCTGGGGAAGTGGCTTGGGTACATCGGACTCCGTCGCCCGTGTACCCTGTGTTACAGTAACACTGTAATATGCGTTGTCGTTTCTCACAGTTAGCATTGGGACTGCACCGGTATGTATCGTCACAGCTTAACAGACCGCTGTTGCAAGAACATCGTTTGGTACAAGAAGGGTTCACATATACTTCACCTTCCTAACGAGATAAAACGGTGAGCGTTTCAAGTATATACATGATACGAAAATCCTTCAATGGGAACACTCAATGTTTCATGTCAATGCATGATGAGCAGAGCAATAGGTGACATTTCTTTCATAAAATTAGAGCAGCTGCAGGGTAAATGTTTTATGTTTTCAAAATTTATCATTTCACGCACTATAATAACTGTTTTGTTACGGCATTTCTCCTCATTGTAAATTAGTTTGATACGTAAACATTTAGGAAATGATATCTTACCGCTAGGACTACTCCTTGGCCTTTCTCCGCTTCCTCTATGAAGCAACCACAGTCCTCTCTAGGTATACAGTCTTCCCCGTCCATCAAGAACCCATCGGGACAAACGCAAGTGGGTGTACTAGAGCATGATTCGGTGCATGTAGGATCGGCACATGAACCTTCACATTTACACCTGTTGAGAACCTTGTTGGTGGGACACAACTCGATGCATGGGTCTGGAATAGGAATAACGATTAAGTTACGACATCAAAAAGGAAAGCTTTATGCAAAGTGTCTGATGATCTATTATCTCAATAACACATCATGTTCATAAATTATCATTTGATATTGTATAAAAATGCGAAACATGCTTCACAGCTAAAATGACATATCTACATAAACCAATGAAATAAATAGCAAACCGCTCTCTGCCCTTACTAGATGAACAAAATACATCGATTTATGAAGAAACTAAGTCTGAGCTAAGTGCTTGATAGCAGTGGCCAACAACGTGCTCATGTAAGTAAATTCACATGCTGCAAGATGAATATTAAATATTACTACGAGCTCATTCATCTAAAGATACCTTGGTTAATGGCATGGATGCCAGGATGGTTCAGGTGGGAAGTATATTGTTAGTAAGAGAAACATTCCCGCTCTGTATCACACCGCAGGTCAAACATATTAATATCATCGAATTATTGAAACATGTGTGAACAGCAAAAATCGCAATATTTTAATTTCACTGTTTAACGGTTAGCAAACATATTAAATGTCACTTCGGGCGAGAAACGTGTCCAGTTAAGAAGTGTATCATTTTAATAACCCACCTGCTGTTCCGGTATACTCTCCGGTGCTAACCAGTTTGTAATGACTGAAGCTGTCACTGATGCGGAAAGTTTCATACGTCACGAAGAATGAACAACCGGATTCTGTAGTTATATCCATGCGGAGCTGATATTTCTTCTGATTGGTGATGTAGGATATCTTCTCATTGCCGAGCCAAAATTCATGAGAAAGGAAACCAAAACCGTTTTCATATTCGTCCCACGTACGATTGAAGTTGATTGAACTATCCTTTCGTCTCTGTATGACCTGTTGAAATAATTTGAGACATCAAAATATCAAACTGATTGAATTGCAAGACCGTCACTTATTACCTGTAAGACTAGTAGGAAACAAAAGAAAGGCAAAACTACACTGAAACATGGAACAAACAACCTGCAGGAAGAGAAGAATGAGATAATATAAACAAATTAAAATCACTTACAAACCACACCAAATGTATATTGATGCGAATACTATATAAATATTACCATGATATGAGTTGTGTCATCTTCGCCAATTTAGTATTCTTATTGAAGTCAGGAATATGTGGAAAGTATTAAAATGTATTGGAAAACCATGTAGGAATATAAATATGGTGCAGACTGCTTTTTCGAAAGAGCATGACAGATGATTCGACCAACCTCTTTTTGTAAGACATAAATATTGTGTAAAGCTTGCCGAGCCCAATGTAACATCAAACTATATATTATTACATCATAATAATATGAAAAGTTCTGTAGTATGAGAAATGTAATATTTCCACAAGAATAATTTTAATTGTGGCGACAAATCTTGCAATGTAAATACAATATTCACAGTATAAAATACAACACCTACCGTCCATCCACCATCACCTAGACTGTTGTTACAAGATACTTCAAAAGGTTCAGGATAGCCGTCTGGTTTGATGACATAAACACCATCGTTTCTAGACGATGGACATTGGCTTAGCACTTCATGGCAGTCTCGTGGATATTCAGCACGTTGGTAGAGGAAAAACGATGACGCTAAAAGGAAAAGGTAACACGACATAAGCATAACTTACATCAAGCTAAGAGGTTTCATAACTCCGGAGACACTTGTGTGACAACAGAGATCATATAGCCTACCTTTAGTGTTTACTTTGTCAATGTTCACATGTCAACCACTTGCGTCATTTCCTGATCACGATATAAAAGTTTGGCATGGGCAATTACGAAGATGTGATTTTAAAATCTAGTTACTATTACTTACTGGTCTGTACTGTTTCAAAAATTTTCCATTTTTTTACATGAAGTCACTTGTTTTATCTTATATCCCTGAAAAATTTGGTAAGTTAAGTATTTGAATAATACATAGCAAATTAAAAACTTCATTTTAAAGACGATGAATATTTTTTTAACGAATTTCGTTTCCTATACATCATAATTTTCATACACAAAAAAAGTACTAAAGTAAACAAATTATCTTGAAAAAAATTAAAAGTCTTTAAAGTTACATAGTGCTTATTATACTCACAAATGTTATGTTAACAACATATGATATCTTTGAAGATACTTCCCAAACGATTTGTATATCATATATGTTCATAATTGTTTGGAAATTCTCCCAATGTTATGATATAGTTGTATCTTAAAGACAGACAATATTACTTTCACTCGTCTTTGGAAATTAGCTTGTGGTTGGGGCAATGGGGAAGGAGAATGGAGAGGGGAGAGGATATACGGGTAAGAAAATGCTACAACGTTGTTAACGTTTTGAAGTTTTTAATATGATAGAAATTAACATGATAGAAATGCTACAATGTTGCTATAACGTTGCTACAACGTTGTTAACGTTATGAAGTTTTTAATATGATAGAAGTTAACATAAAACATTCTTTAGAATTAACATTCTTTAGAAATTAACATTCTTTGAAATTAAAAGTCTTTGAAGTTACATAGTGCTTATTATACTCACAATAGTTATGTTAACAACATATGATATCTTTGACGATACTTCCCAAACGATTTGTATATCATATACGTTCATAATTGTTTGGAAATTCTCCAAATGTTATGATATAGTTGTATCTTAAAGAAAAACAATATTATTTTCACTCGTCTTTGGAGGTTAGCTTGTGGTTGGGGTAAAGAGGAAGGAGAGGGGAGAAGGGAGAAAAAAGAAGGGAGAGCAGATAAGGGTTAGAATATGCTTCAACGTTGTTAACATTTTGAATTTTTTAATATGATAGAAACACTTACTTAACGTTTGGTCTCCGTTGTCACTAATGCTCCTTTGACGTTCCGGCTAAAATAAGGTCAAAAATAAGTATTAACAATGATCGTCCAATAAGGACAGGGTACATTTATATAGTAAAATATGTCAACCTTACATTTTTCTTATTTTCCATTGTCCTATGTTTAGGTTAGTTCAACTTTTTATTTTATTTTCTCATCTATAAATTGCAACATTTCACATAGCTGCTTGTTATTTTAGGACAAGTTAGAAAAGAGTTATTGACGCAGTCATGTATCTGTATTAGTAGATAGCTGCCGTTTATTGAAGACAAAAAGAAAAAACAATATAGATGCGACAAAATTTGGTTGAGTTGTAGAGGAGTATGACAATAAGTATGATAAGCAGTTTTAATTTTTACGCGAATTCATGTGAATATTGAAGATTAAAATTAATCCGATAAAGATGTCACTTCTCTCAGTACAAACCACAAACGATAAAAGTTAAGGTTTGAGTTTAGCATTGTCTTGAAAACATATTTTGTTTTGTTTTAATATCCCATATATTCAGAGTGTTTTTATGCCCATCAATTTGTTCTAGACAATGAACATTTACTATATGCCCATTAGGTATCACGTTCTTGATATGACTTTTATAGTTTAAAACTTTTTTTTTAAGAAGACCTATTGGTTAATAAAGATTTGGTTCTAATGTATAATAACGTTCGATATAATTTTTGTAGAAAACATAATTATATAAATAAACCGTTAGATTCTTCATAATAACATATTTTTCTTGTAAATTGTTTAATTTAATTAATTCACATGAAACAAGTTCATAAAAATACTTTGCAAATTTCACATCTGCATTATGTATTCGCGAATTTGGATTAAATTGAAATTGTTCTTTGTACTGGCAATGAAAAAATATATAACCTTTACGCACATTAAATGATCGGGATTATGAATAGAGCAAATTCTTTATTGATATCATGCAGCTGTTTGGGATAAATCTGACAAAGATGAAAATTTGTGGCGACAACGAACTGACAAGGACATCAGCGATTAAATCAATTGACAATTCTTACAACAGCAACGTTTGGATGAGTAAAGTTAGTATATCTTTTGATTTTCTTTATTGCCATTGTTCATTTTCATTAATTTAGTATACAACCTAAATCAATTATACTAGTTAAGTAGTTAATTAAGTCGACAGCGTATTTAATGTAACGGAATTAGAACAATTTTCTTTAATCGACTATGCATCTTTAGAGCTTACGAAACATTCTATGAAAAGGTAGATTAAACATGTTTGCCAGCCACCGAGAACGCTTTTTGATATTACAAAGAACAAAATGTACACAATACGCTAATCGATTGACGTTTATTGCAGCGGTTTGTTAACCTTTAATTTTCATCGTTAACTTTAGAGAAGAAACTACCTCTAAGAAAATGCTATCATTATTTCGTAATTTGACTAAGTATTTTGTAGAATTGTTAACTTAAACATTGTCCTTTAAATTTTGAAAAACGTTGTCTGGGCATAGACGACAAATGAAATTGACAGGCATTTATCAATTATCATGTAACTAAAGAAACTGTTCATGACCTTAAGGTTGACTTAATAATGAGATAACAAAATGTATTGTCTTATAACTTAGAGTTGACTTGAAAAAATGACTTGAACACTTATTCTAAGTTCAAAAGCAGGCATCCTGCGTAATGACTTTTTCAATAAAATTGTTCACACAATAATTAAAAAAAATCATTAACTACTTCGATACGTTATCATGATATTTCAACAAGTTTTCTAAGTTCAAGAGTTTGCATCCTGAGCAATGACTTTTTGCAAAAGACTACAACGGTACATTATTTTGATTTTCCAATAAAGTTAATCAAAAAGAATTTTGGTGACAGAATATTAAACTGCGTTCCCAGAGACAGAAAGGACTATTGTTTTAGAAAGATTGTTTTTTTTTACCAAATAAATGACATAAAAGGAAATGGCTCTTTCATATCCACTGGGTGTTTGTAAGATAAATTTAAAGTTTTCAAGAAGGCATATGTTCGTCAAAGCTGAATATTCTCAGATATCTATTCAAAATTGCACCGCTTAAATCTTCGTTATCTCCAAATGACGGACAGAAAATGTACTGTTGCCTTTTTTTTTTAACTCGTTAGTAAATGTTAGCAAACTAGATCTGCGTAGTCAAGATTTCTCTTTTGTTGAATATTTTGTAACATTTTCATAAGCGGTATTTAAATATATTAACATCAACATATTAAAACAACGTGATGGAAGTAGTGTCAACAGTTGTTTCCTATAGTTAGCAGTATTCTATGCAAAAGTCTAGATTGTTCAAAGTAAATTCAGTTTATGGTTCGGATCGGGATTTTCAAGATTAAAGAATTTATTGACTAAAGCACTCAATCAAAACTGATGAAGAACCTTTTGTCATTTGCTTGATTTTAATTTAAAGAAGATATTAATCTAAGTGTAAAAATTACGAAGTAGGCATTTGGTAAGATAACAATGTTTTTTGTGTAAAAAATGTCGTCGGATAGTATTTATTAATTAACTCTCCCATTGCCATCAAATATAGACATTTAAACAAAGTAAACTTCAGAAAGGTAAAATAACAATTAGGCTATATGAATGTTACATTTTTATGGATGTGGATTAGGGAAATTTAGTTACTAAATGATAGATAGATCAACGTTATATTTAAACTGAAGAAGCCGTAAAGTAGAAAGTCTCGGTTTACCCGTGTTAATGTTAAATAATCAGTAAAGATTAGAAGAAAAAAAATGTAGGGGTAATAAAAAGGTAAGATTATCGGTTGGAGCATTCTAGACAAACTTTAGTCAAGTAGACACTGCTTTAACGTTATAAACCTCTTCAATTCATTTTGCTGTGGTAGGTTAGCCTATATTAAAGCAACGAATTTCTGTTTATGGTGTTTATATGTATTTTATTTTAATATGGAATTTGTCTTTCTATTTCCTCCGTAAAAACGTTTCTATAAAAACGAAAAAGCGCAATAATTCAAGTATAATAAGTATAAATCGCGACTGACGAAGATACTCCGCATTTTTTTTTCAACGACAATGTATTTTACTGTTCACAGTGTGTCTATATTTCGCAGATTAAATTTATATGAATTGATGATATGTACTTCAATTGAAAGAATCCGTCTGATGGTTTCTTGATAAGAGTCATTTTTATAGAAATTAAGGGAATAATGCAAAATATACCCTTTGGAAAATGTGTTCTATACTACTGTTTGATTAACTAATAGAAAACTAAAAACGCGAAACCATAAATTAACAACCAGTTTCGTGTGTCTAAATCGAATTCGACTTCATTATTACTGTTAGTTAGCATTTTTTAAGTAATATTGTTATCTCTTAGATAGATCAAGTGAAAGTAAATTACCAAAGGAGAGTGTAACAAGGTTTAACATTGCAGATCGAAAACAATCAATCGAAATAATACAACTGAAATATAAAAGGAACAGAAGAAACTTACCCCTTCTTGAGAAGACACGCTGTTGGAAATAAAAATGATGAGCAACAGAGAGGTTAAACCTCCACGATGTCTTCTAAACAAGTACATCATTGTACAAAGTTACCTCTTGCAGTATAAAGTTGGAATGAATGTCAAATCCAAACTGCGACAATTAAGCCTGATACGAATTGACCCGGGATAATACAGTGGTGCTAGGGAACCATTCTCATACTGATTCGTCTAGAAATATTATTATTATTATATTAGTATTGCTGTCAGGGCAGTCGGTGTGGCTCACGTGGTTTATGTTCATATTTCATGGCACCATTACAGTACGGTACAAGATAATACCATAAAAGGTACTGAAATGATGCAAGACCATACGTCATATATAGTTTTCATTTCTTGGCATCGTTAAACTAAACAATATGACATATAATGACATATAAATAAGTATAAAAGTATCGCAGAGTTGTCAGTATTGCTCTGGCATAACCATCCAAATTACCAATCGAATTGGTTTTAAAAAGCCAACAATAGGTCTGAGAAGAGTGGGAGCAACTCGCCTCCCCTCCCCTTGCTCCTTGTAATCCTGCCAATCAAGTAGGATGAGGTCAAGAAAACTAGCCACAGGAATTTACAATCCTTTTGACATTAACAAATGTCAGAGTTGAATTCATTAGATCTCTTTTCTTAATTCGAAATCCATATTTGATCATTATATATGTGACGTATTTAAACTATATCAATAGCGATTCTCACGGTAATAATTCCCCCATCGATGATTCTTAACTTGTTATTTTCCTTCTACTTGAAACAGGCACAAACGGTATTATAAATTATATAATTTCTTTTCGAAAGAGGAACCTAATGATTTTTAGTTGCCATTTCTATCAACAAAAATAGCAATTTTGTTTACATAATTTATCAAAGCTTTAAATATTTGATTGTATGTTTTTTTTTTTTCACTAACTGTTTTGTTTAGTCTTTTAATCCATTTTACTTTTCATTTGCCAACTCTGTCAAGCCGATAATAAGAACCTGGTTTGGAATATTTCGGATTTGAAAATTCAATAGTTTACATTAGTACTGTCCCTAGGAAATCAGTGTTACCCGCACAGTATAACATCTCTATATCCTCGTTCTTGGGATTTCCCAGGTACGTGTTTATGAGGTGCCCCGGCAAAATAAAACGCAACATGTCAACTTTGTGTATAGCCTAAATCAGAAAAGCATAATTAAACATTACCTACAATAGATTGCAATTTTATTGATGTTAGTCATTGACAAAAACAATCTTAAATTTTAATATTTTAGTTAAAATTTCATTTCTGGAACTAGGACTTCTTCAACAACCAAAGGAAAGACTTAAAATGGTCAATAGTAGTATGAGTGAAATTAACAGTGGA
>JAIPMN010127023.1:0-10343 GCA_020650975.1 Apostichopus californicus | reverse complement strand
TGTACCCCCCCCCCTACCCCCCAGGCGCTACTCCGGTACTCGTCAACGATAGGCGGTCAGTGTCAGTCATACTCCCCGCGATCTTTCGCGACTGCACTTTTGTTCCGAACTTTTTTCGATACATTTGTACCCACTGGCCGTCACTTCAAAAACTTATTAATCACTTGGTTAAACAAGAAAGCAACTGAGTATAAGTTATTTGCTTGAAGGCTACATAGACTACTTACTACAAATGCTATGTTAATGTTAACAAAGGGAAACCTTTTCGTTTATTTTCAACAAATTATATTCGACGTCATAGTGAATTACCAAAAAATACAGTGCTTTTTCCTAGCGTGCTTAATATTTGGGGGGGGGGGGGGAAGCGGCGGGGCTATTTATCACTCACATGAACAATCTGCCTATCATCTTCGTCAATAACCAATAGAGTTCTTAGAAATAAGTATAAAAACATACTGTAGAAACATACAGTTTTACAACATACAGGTTCTCACGTAGGCCTAAATTCGAATGGACAAATTCGGTGGCGATATACGCCAACCCGTATTAATTAATAACCTGATAGTTAACTCTGCTCTAAGATGAATAGACAAAGTTCGCAGATAAAACAACTACAACCGGGACTAAAACTAGTAGTGTTTTCGTGGCAGCCATATGCATATAAAATAGCTGTAAAGGGCGCTAATATTCAATTTTAGTCAGTCTGACCTGCCAATGCGAAACCGTAGCCGGGAAATATCCCTAGGGCGGGGAGGATGCAGTGAATGAACATGCTAAGTATCGCCCACATATTACATACACAAAATTATTTACCCAATAATTTTTAAAGAAAGTGCAACCTTCGATGGTGGTAAAATCGAGAGGTTTCTCAACTAGTTAGTAAGCCTAGCCTAGGGCTCAATGGAATTTGGAAAAGCCGTTACTTTGAAGAATATGTTTCGTACAACAAGAAATGAAGGAAATCATCAAGAAGTTAAATTTTAGGCCAATTCCCGAACACTTTTTTTTCACTGCTCAAACCTTAGTTATTTGATGTAAACCTCATACCTAATTTATTTTTATGGTCATTACTTCTGAGGAAGATAATTGTCTACTCCTAAGCTATAAATTATTATGTAGGCCCGATTCCGAAATTTTTCTAAGGCCATTCACAATCACATGAATATATGAATAGGCCTAGGTAAATTAGAGTGCGACAGTCGGAAATTCCGACTGTCGCACTCCAATTTCCCAACTATCGTCAGTTTTACCAAGTTGAGGGGTGTGGGGTGAGACACCCCCACACCCCTCTAGCGACGTCCCTGTATATAGAGATATATATCTCAAAATCTCAAAAGCATCAAAAGGTCATCAGTATTGCGTGCGCTTTCAAATATGCTAGCAAGTTAAATATTGTTGATTCAAGTCAAACTTCAACAAGCATTTTAATGCCACCCTTTTCTAATTGAACCCTACTCGATGTCTGAAAATCATTCGGAGAGCAAGAACTTCTATGAGGGTACTTTTGAAAGTTCTAGCAAATTTCAGCATGCTCATAGCAAATTTGGGACAAAACTTATGACGTACTTTTAAAAGTCAGTTCTGATTCTTGAACAGTCATCGTCTGATGAGAACAATAATTTGTCGCGTCGTGACTCTAGTACACAAAGAGCATATCAAAACTGTTAAATATATCCCTCTACAATTTTACAGGTTACAGTTCTTTCCCTCTTTCACGGTTTTGTGTTTCGCTCACATGAGTAGATCAATCTACTAATTCCAGGTCACAGAATGTATTTTTGTGTTCCAGGACAACCTATTAGACTCCTAAGAGTCTATATATAAAAGTGCCAAAGCAGTAGGAGAGCATCTCTTTTGATATGTTAATCAATCAGGATCTGTTTTTTTTTTTTTTTTTTTTGTGGCTTGCATGCTGAAGAGCATGAATAGAACTACAAGTGGTGCAAAACTTGGGTCAATTGAGGCAAGTATTTAGACCACCTTAGGCCTCCCAGGAGCAGCGTACGGTTTCCTACTGAGTAAAGAGGTCTGTTTACAAGTGACGAAAATTTCAGGCTCTGATAGCAAAAAAAATGTACATTGTCATGATACGAAAATTAATGGTGCCATAAACTTGTCAGCTATCCAGTGATGGGTAGTGTTTAGCTATAAGTCATCACTTCTATCTAAACTATTTTTGTGATTTAGTGTTTAAGTCAATGAGGCTTTTAACAGGCGTATGCTACCAGCAATCAGTAGCAGACGATTCATGACCCTTACAAGTCAGTAACCGGTAATTTTTTATGACAACCCGGCAACCGTGTTCAAAGTTTCAATTTGCTGACTCGAGTGTTGTTAGGAATTCAATTTTTCATCTGTGTTGCCTTTTATGAAAAATTCCTCTGGGATAAATAGATAAAGGCACAAGCGAGTTGACTTCGACATAACCAAACAAGAGCTCTATCGTGACTACGTTAGGAGTCAATGCTGGTAAGGCTATGTAAGGCGGTATACTGTAGGCTAGGCCTAAGTTAAACTTCAGAAATTGAGGTTCACACACTGTCGACTTGAAGTATCACATTGCCTCTGGAGGCGCAGTCGTCATCACTTGTCATTCCCCACTGCGACTGAGCATCCGCCACAGAATTGAAACTCAGTCAATGTTGTCATTTTTATAAGAACTCCCACATCACTTCAACCACACATTGTTCTCAATTGAAACTTTCTTCTGTAACCGCAATTGAGCCTCTATCCCAGAGCAATATTTTCATGAATCGATGGCTGTTGATAGGCTCTACCACCTCTGACACTAAGCCTACAGAACACTTAACATTGTGTTGTCCTCATAATTGATAATATACCTACTCCAAATTATACTGCAATGTAACACTGGGATTAAATTTATTATGCTAATTCTGTTATGTGAAGGAGGCCAGCTTGACTTAGGCAAGACGCAGAGTTAGGGAAAGTAACTGCAGAATCCCTCAAAGCCATAAAGCAATACGTTGTAGCAAGGTAAGCAGCCGCTCGAAAGGAGGCAGACTTTCACAATGACATTAATTACTACTGTAATCTGAACATGTATAAAATCACTATATATACAAGCATTTTTTTGCATTAACATAAGGTTAGTATTATAAAATAAAATTTCAGTCCAACAGGAATTTAGAAAAAAGAAGCGAGGGAGTCCTTTTTCAAAGGTACTGTAGTTCCTTGTGTGGAAAAATTGGTTCAGTGATGGTGGTGATGAGCAGCACTTTATCAGAATCTAACACAGTATTTACTTCAAAAACAGGCAAGTCCAAAGGGATAAATCTAGTGTTGCTAAGCTGGCTCCATGGTCTAAAAGTGTGCAGCAAGTTTGCCCCATTTTCTAGTTGCTGGATATTCTGCAATTGTTCTGGTAATAGACTAGGCCTTCTTGTACAAACGGTACAATATTAATGCCACAATTGCCTTGCAATAAACCACAGCACTACCTACAATCTGACTACATGTGGGTGATTTATCAATAAAACGTTTCATAATACACCAAAATACTAAAACCTCATTTGATGACATATTCTCTACTTTAATAGATTTTATTCAAAGCAAAATGTCTGGCATTCTGGGTAGACTGAGGTTATTAAGGACTTCTTCAGGAAGTATCTGGCCTGCACAGACTTGTCGATACCTCGCAGCAGAGAGAACCAACCATGTTTCAGTTACAATGGACCCAGACTTTGATGGTAATTAATATTCATGCTTACAAATTACAAAGTCATTTGCATATTGTGAAGCTGTGAGTTTCAAGTTGTTAAGTTGATTGTGTGTCTACTCGTTTACTAATTCTAAGCTTACGTGAGCGATTAAAGAGGAATGTAGAGCATGTTTAACATTCCTTTTCATCAGCAGCATACATGTGCTTAACTGATATAGATCAATTAATATGTGAAGTTTAAAAAATTAAGATGCTCCTTACAACACTATTTTAAGATTTTTTTTTCATTTTTAAATACTTCTTACTGAATGTTTGAATATGACTAAATTGCAAGTGTGAAGCAAAACTTCATTACAAACTTCATCGCAACATAGCTAGTGTACAAGATTAGCAATCTTTTGCTATTAGCCATTGTATAGATATTATTGCTGTTTTTTTTCTTCCTTTTTTCTTTTCTTTACAACTAATTGTATAGGATCAGTTGCAGTTGTCAAATTGCAGAAGAAACCAGTCAACTCTTTATGCTCAAATCATCTGCAAGAAATCACCAGAACCATCACTGGCTTAGAGAACAATGAGAGAGTTAGAGCAATGATAATCACATCTGTGAGTATATCAAATTTTGTTTCCTAAGGACAGCTTCCTGTTATTACATTCAAGGCATCGTGTTCAGAAAAGACCTGACTACACTGGAATGCAACTAAAATACTCTCCTCCACTCAGGGACGTCGTTCGAGGGAGGGGGGTTGTGGGGGGGTGTCTCACCCCCCAATCTGGGTAAAACTGACGATAGTTGGAAAATTGGAGTGCGACAGTCGGAATTTCCGACTGTCGCACTCTAATTTACCTAGGCCTATTCATATATTCCTGTGATTGTGAATGACCTAAAAAAAAAAAAAAATCGGTCAAAATTGACCTTTACTAAGTCATAGTTACCACGTTTTCCTTTGAGAAATTGTATCTCGCGATCCACCATACAAAACTTTGTATGATTTTGAATACTCTAAAAAAAAAATTGGGGTTTATTTTTGTACTTATTTTGCTATTGGGTGGGCTGACCCTGTTCACTAGCTTGAAGTAAGTTCAGTATTTATATTGTCTCTATTGTATACAATCATAGGCGTAGGAGCCCAATTTGATTTGGGGGGGGGGGGTGCTGTAACGCCTTGCCCGAAAAATATAACCAAAATTGTTTGCGCGCGCGTTCAATATTCTTATGTGCATATCAAATAGGCGTGCATCGGTTTTTACATCGCATGCCAATAACATACAGACATTTTCCGTGTTATTACCCTTCCTTATTGGTTATAATTATTGGGGAAGTCGTTTACAATAAAAATGATAATAATAATATAAGTTAAACCATTGAAAAACACATTGCAAACTATTTTTCTTTCAGTAGGTGCCCGAAAAATTCTCAGCATATTGCCCATATTCACAAAATTATTTGGTTGGGGGAGGGGGGTGGCTGCAGTTTTCCCCTTTGTTACATTAACATAGCTTTTGTAGTTAGTAGTCTATGTAGCCTTCAAGCAGATAACTTATACTCAGTTGCTTACTTGCTTAACCAGAGTGATTAATATGTTTTTGAAGTGAGGGCCAGTGGGTACAAATGTATCAAAAAAAGTTTGGAACAAAAGTGCAGTCGCGAAAGATGAAGTGTCTGACTGACACTGACCGTATCGTTAACAAGTAGCGCGGGGGGGAGGGCGGGCGGTTGGGGTGGGTATAAAGCAGCAGTCAGAATTTTCTGGCTTCAAAACCCATCCAGTTGGAATTTCAGCCACTACATCCCCCCAATCAGCAGGCCTTAGCTACGTCCCTGCCTCCACTCCCTCTCCAGCCTCCCCTCCCTCTCCATTAATAAATGTTTTTATGCAGAAGGATCCTGAGCTCAAATGTGATTGAGGTTTGAGACCTTCCAAAGTCACTAGTACTGTGGAAGTAAATGTATTAACCGCTTGCGTATAAAGAGAATTTTATCTTTATCCTTTTCAGGCTTTTCCTGGCATCTTTTGTGCAGGTTTGGACTTGATGTCAATGTACCAAAGAACTGACGATGAAATATACACATTCTGGCATCATTTCCAAGATATGGTTCTAAAGAACTATACTACCCCCCTTATCACTATTGCTGCCATTAATGTAAGTCAATGTGTCTAAATACATCTTAATTTAACCCTCTCATTCATGCTAGTTCAAAATCTAAATGAATATGTGGTGATTGAACAAGAAATAATGGGAATGGTCATTGATAATAATGTAGTATCAGCCATATATGGACAAAAAATAACTCTTCCCTTCATATGGATCAATTTTGTATAAACTAAATCAAATAGTATACTGATTGAGAAGTTACGCTGTTATTTCCCAGCAGTCAGTTTTCTGATTGTTTTTTTACCTAAAAAACATTACATAAAATTTTTATGCTGCTGTCTGGGATGCATCAAATGAAACTGGTGTGTGATCCCTGGAATTACAGGGTGCACATGTTACCTTGGCTTTGTGAGAAACCTACGTTGTAAGATAATAGACAAGCTGAAAACATAACATAAAACGATGAAATAACTTGTTTAATGTGCCTTATCTTGTCCATAACCTTCCAACACATAAAAGTACAGGTAAACAACAAGAACAACCCAAATACCCAATGTAATGAACAGACAACCAACCTCAAAGTCTAAAAACCAACAAACTTTCACCAGACAGAGACACGCTTCTATGGTGACCGTGTCATAGGTCACCATAGGGGTGAACGCTTAAAATTGGTAACCTATACAGCTTGTCAATTTCTGCTACAACTACTATTCCGACTGGTGTAACCCCAAGCAAAGAAATGGTTATAAGGATGGCTAACAATTAAAGACTGGATACCCCTGTTGGAAACACAGGACTAAGTCTTGCAATCCTGAGGCCACTGGTTCCAATCCTGTTCTAGTATGAAAATGTTTCGCTTTCTTCAAATTGTATCCATTAGTAAAAAGTGGAAAACCTTAGATGTGATTGCTGTAATAAATGCTAGTGCAAGCCTTCATAAATATCTGCTGTGGTAAACAGCTTGAAGTCCTTTTGATCCTGTCGATCTTAAAGTCCTTGAAGTTCTGTTGATATGCTTTATGTTGAGCACTTTAAATTTCTGAATTGCTCTGCTTTTCTAAATTCTTTTCTTGGCTCAATATTAGTTAATGTAAATTGCATTGTGAAGCTAACCATTTTAATCAGTTTGTTGGTATTCAATGTTTAATTAGTACAGCCATGCCTTTGTACAACTATTTGAAATGTCTCTGATTTATTTGTTTTTACTCAATGTCAACTCAAACCTTTGTAAGTACTATATGTTGGAGCTTTCAAGTTAAATCCCTTAAGGCTCGACTGCAACCCGACGCGACTCTCCCTGTCCACTCGTCGGGAATGATTTGGAGACAGTCATTGTCACCTAGTCGCGTCGGATCGTAGGTTAGCTGGACACTGGCCCGACCTGACCCGACCTTTAAGTTTAATCTCCTGTCCATCAGTCCATATGGGGGCCACCATTTTGAGTTTCTGCAGTCGTCATCAGATTTCACAAAACTTCCTCATTGGCCATCCATTACAATCAGATCGCAGTCGGGTCGGTGACAGCTACAAATTGCCACAACCCAACTAAACTGTGACACGACGGCCCCTGATGCCACAACGAATATTAAACATGCTTGATATGCCTGTTAAGCAAATTGCACCGACCCGCCAGATTTTTCGCTGCGGTCAGGTCGCAGTAGGGTTGGTGCAATTTGCGCCTGCCTTTAGCTCATCCAGATATTCTCTGGTTGATCTACAGAAATCTAGAGTGCTCTACTTTGGTAATTTTTTTTTCTGAGAATAATTTATTTAAACAGCCGTAGCATAAGAACTAGTACGGCAGTTGCTTTGTGATTTTCTTAGTAAGCTATTTTAATTATTTGGAACTCTTCAAGTATTTCTTGCTGTACATTCCTTAAAAAGAAAATGTTATAATCAAATGTAAATTAATTCTTAAGATTGTCAATTTAAATAACAAAGGTTGAGGAGGTATCAACAAAGTAACATCCATTTTGGGACACCATTAGTGTTTTTGTGTGAACTTGGCCCCGAAAAATTCTGGTATAACTCTGTAATATTTCTAATGCATTGTTAACATAATTTTCTACAGGGTCACTGTGTGGCTGGAGGATGTACCATCGCATTTGGAACTGACTATCGTGTAATGTGCGAGGATCATCTCACGGGATTAAATGAAGCTAGATTGGTGAGAAATCATTAGTCAACTTAAAAAGATTCTTAGACCAAGCTGCCAAGAAATAACAAGTTGTGGAATTTTCTCTGTGATAACTGCCTTTTATGTCTTGTGGTCCACATACAGCAAGTGATGTATCCTTATATATAGTTATATTATACTTAAGGTCTTGTGGTCCACATAAGGCAAGTTATGTATGCTTATATATAGGTATATAATATTTAAGGTCTTGTGGCCCACATAAGGCAAGTGATGTATCCATATAGTTATAAGGTCGTGTGGTCCACATACAACAAGTGAAGTATATCCTTATATTTAGTTATATATGATATTTAATGTCTTGTAGTCCACATACAGCAAGTATTGTATCCTTTTATATAGTTATATGATATTTAAGGTCTTATGGTCCACATACAGCAAGTATTGTATCCTTATATATAGTTATATGATATTTAAGGTCTTGTGGTCCACAACTCCACATACAGCAAGTGATGCATCCTGACAGCTATATGATA
Source organism: Apostichopus californicus (assembly GCA_020650975.1). Lineage (NCBI taxonomy): Eukaryota > Metazoa > Echinodermata > Holothuroidea > Aspidochirotida > Stichopodidae > Apostichopus > Apostichopus californicus. The sequence goes on along the minus strand of JAIPMN010127023.1, from coordinate 1,897 downwards.
TTTAAGGTCTTGTGGTCCACATACAGCAAGTGATGCACCCTTATATATAGTTATATGATATTTAAGGTCTTGTGGTCCACATACAGCAAGTGATGCACCCTCATATATAGTTATATGATATTTAAGGCCCTGTGGTCCACATATAGCAAGTGATACATCCTTAAAGTTATATGATATTCAAGGTCTTGTGGTCCACATACAGCAAGTATTGTATCCTTATATATAGTTATATGATCTTTAAGGTCTTGTGGTCTACATTGTACAGCAAGTGGTGTATGCTTATATATAGTTATACTGTATGATATTTAAAGCATAGGCGTAGGAGGCGGGGGGGGGGGGCGGCTGCAGCCCCCCAACCTGATGTATCCTTATATATATATTGTTATATCGTATTTAAGGTATTGTGGTCAACATACAGCAAGTGATGTATCCTCATAGTATATATAGTTATATCAATGTTTGAGGTCTTTGTGGTCCATATGTACAAAGACGTAGGAGCCCAATTTGATTTATGTAGCGAGTTAGTTTATTACATGATATTTGTATATCAAGGCCTTGCAATCCACATATAGCAAATGTACATGTCAAAAAAAAAAATTTATATCAGATTTTTAGTTCCCATTCATCATCATTGTGGGATACATATGCCTATTATCTCATTGATTGATATTCAGAGCTGTTATCTTTTTACATCTAGGACACTATACTGTGCAATACGCTGTGTAACATAAACCTTCTTTGTTTTCAGGGCTTACCCATCCCTTTTTATTTGAAGAACATGACTCAGAATTTAATTGGCAAGAGACAAGCAGAGAAGATGTTTCTGTTAGGTATACTTACAAGAGTTTTTTGCTTCTTTTTATGTCGAAAATGGGGCATTGATTTCAGTCCATTAACGTTGTGTTTCAAAAAATTAAGATTACAATGCAGGTGTGTACCTCGATTATAAAACAACTGTTTTGTCACCAACTGTTAGTGTTTTGCTTTGTTAAGATTTAGTTTAGATAATATTGCATTGAGGACTCAATTATGTGCAAGTCTGTATTGATGTAAAGGTTCATATAAAGGAGGAAAAGAAAAAACGATGTTTTGGTTTTAAAAGAGTCTGGAATCGTTGCAATCTGTCATGTATAGTAACGACAGACCAACAAACAAATCTTTAACTTTACCTTTCCAACTCCAGCACAGTTTGTCAAATCTGACAAAGCACTGAAACTTGGATTAGTTGATGAGGTTGTTCCAATGGACCAAGTTATGACAGCAGCCAAGAAGCAAGTCACCAAATTCCTAGAAATACCAGGTAACTGAATAATTTACTTTCCTTGAAAAAAAAGGAATGTTTATCAACAAAAATATGTGTGAAACATAGACGAATGTTAGATGGTTTCTCCTGTTAAGCTTTTCCACTGGTCAGTATGTTGTTGCTGTGCAAAGATATCTGTTTTTCCTGCCCTGTCATCTGCTAAGGGAAAGGATGTCTAATTTTCCCCTCACCACTCAAAGTGTTTATTTTTATTTTGCTTGTTGAAAATTTTATTATATATTTGTAGTATATGGTTCCATATTTGCATAAACCTGAACTGAGCATCCAAAAATCCTCAAAGGGGGAGAAGACCAACTTCAAATGGTTTCCTTCATACACAGTACATACTGTAGCTTAGCACCTTACTTAAATCCTGTGGATACCCCTTTTCCCTTCCCAACCCCTGTCCCTTCCCAACCCCCTCCCCCAGAAGACAAGTGAGACAGTGATCAATTACATACAATTTACATATGATGTTTTTTACTTAGAAGTTACTGAAAATAACCATAATAAACAAAACTGTATGGATTTGTTTTCTGTCCTGTTTATCATTCAGATGTTGGACGGTCAATAGTTAAGGAAGGATTACGAAAA
>JAIPMN010127005.1:0-11746 GCA_020650975.1 Apostichopus californicus | reverse complement strand
CCCCCCCCCCCCCATGGCATGCAGGTACGGGCCGTGCGGTTCACGTAAAAATCATCACAAAACAGCAAAATGCGAAGATTAACGTTATTCCCTATATACATGTTCTATATACATGTTCTAACTGTGTTAAACTGTCACAAACAACTTTAGTCCAAGATTTCAACCATTCAAGAATGAAAAAAGTAATAAATATCAATATTCACTCTTACAAAACTGTTAATACCCCAAAGCACAAAAAACATCGCGTCAAAAGGATAGTGAAAGTTGTCGTTGACAGGTCAATACGTTCAACATGCTACGCGTTCTATAGCTAGTTTTAATCTGCTAAAAACTTTCACCGGTGTGGTATGATTGACCCGGATTTATTATTTATTTAAATTGTAATATGTCAAATTGTGGTGATAATTCTGAATCCCTCCGCCAGATGGGTGGCGTGGCATCGCAAAGGCTCCTGTTTTTCTTTGGGGGGGGGGGGGGGATAGATGAATAGGGCCCAGTGACTATGATTGCGGCAAAATCCTTAATTTGCCTTCACTACTGAGGCAGGAAGAGGGACTACTGGAGCAATTAAATGCCCCCCCCCCTAGTTTGAATGCTATAAAATACACTGATAGTGGTGGGTTTCCATGGGTAAGGGAGCCTCAGGTTTGATTTCGCTTTGGCTTTTGGGTCGGTGTTGGTTGGGTTTTATTTTGACAGTGTTGTAGGGCCGTGATGTTTGAGTTTCCGCTTGCCGGCTCACGTAAAAAGGACCAGTACTGAATGAATCAAAGAGTTAATTGAAACATGTTTAGGAGTTAGTGTTTGCCAGCCTGTCTATAGGAATGCAACAAACCATTCTGTTTCCAAAGGTATATACGTATGAAAGAGTTGTGGTTTTTCTTAAAAAGGGTTATGAACGAAATTTTTTGCCACAGTAAAATCTATAATCATGGCCTTTATGAGAATCGTAAGATCTCTGTACTTAAATGTGTATTAAGTGGTATGTTGTAATGTATTCTGAATCCCTGCCTCCACAATATCCAAGTCACATTTGGCATTGATATAGTCCCGTCCCATCACCCTCAACTTACCGGTAATAACAACTATATAGGAAAAATCAATGATTACTGAGTTTGTATCTGTATTGTCAATAAAATAAAGTGAATGTGTACATTTCTTTGAAAAGCAAAGATAGTTCATTAGCAACTTTTCCTTAACTTTTTGATACTTCTATGCATACATGATATAGATACTATGAAGAAAAAACAAAAACATTTTCAGCTCAATGACCATGATGACCTACATTCTTTTAATGATTCAATTGCATTCACAAGTTACTATGATCAAATTTAACAAATTCATATTTTTCCACAAAAACGTTATGAAGATGTGGTTTGGCCAAAGGAAGCAGTCAATTTCCAAGAATTGTTTTGAGCCACCAGAAAATACCTTTAATAAGTAGCCAATCTTAATGGGAATAAGTAAACATCATCTTTAAGTAACAGGTTGATCTATAAACTGACACATCAGTCCAAGCGTGAAATGTTATTCACTTCTTAGGACTTCTTAAGTCTAAAAAATTTGCCAGGTTTCAACATCTGTTGACTTCCACTGACATTTACCTTCAGAAAACAAACCTGTTAGAGATTCTAAGAACACTGCTCCTTTCATTTAAAAAACTCTGTCAAAGTTACTATTGTTCTTATATAGAACTTTAACGATTTCACATTTTGCCATCTGCTGAACTTACATGACCTTTGAGTGCCACCAAAACAATCACAAGCTTGTACTCACAATAGGGAAGCTATACATCCATAGTATCAGGTCTGTCAACGTTAATACTGCTGTTGAGATGTTATGTTGACAAACTAGGGCGACATACACACACATATGTTGACATGACTGCATATGTTCTTGTAATTGTTTACCTAAAAGGCAAGTATACCAATATGGACATAGTCACATAGAGTATATACATACAAAACCATGTTAGACAGGGAGGAGAATATTTCATGTAACATTTGCAGGTGTAATTACACTTATAGTCCTGTTGTTTTAAGCTCTCACTGTAAATAACTGTTTGAAAAAAAAATGTCTCACCAACTTCCTTACCCGCTCTCAAGTGAATAAATTCCTGGGTACAGCACCACTGGTGATATGATGTTTGTGTTCATCATTATATGCTTACAATAACCCACAATATGATTTCTGTCATTATTCTCGGCACATTGTAGCTTGAACTACATGATTTTTATTTCTGAATTCTCTGACAAGTTTCGCACATTTTTCATTTCCTTGTTCTGTTAAGGCATTTTCCAATTTGGTGATGCTTGTGGGAGTTATCAATGATTTTTTGGTCAGCTTCTCTAACAACAGAGTTCCTGGTGTTTTGTGCTTCTTGATATCAGTAATTCCTTCCTCAGAAAGTTGGAAAATTTTTGCCAGCAGGGTAGATTGGTCTACATCAAGATGTTCTGATAAGTTCTGCTTTAGCTGATCAAAAGATTTGATGATGGCTGTAAGGTTGAAAAATATTTTTAAATACATAATTCAAGCATGGGGTTGAATTTCATTAATTTTTATTTTCCACTGCATTGAGACGTGAGTACACTATCAATACTCAGTATTTAAGTTTGTTGCTGAAGTGTCAAAACAGATGTTTAACACCAAAGCACACACCAACACTTGACATAATTTAGGACTACAATCCTTTCATATCAGATGTGTACACCTAATCCTACTTTGCATAGAAAAGTCCAGGCTGCAGTTGCCATGTCACCTGGTGGACTATAACAATCAGCTATTTGCAATACTTATGAAGAACATTTTCTAGTTTACAAATTTGGTAGTGAGTAGAATATGGTAATGAAACATCTTCAGCTGCATGAGCATGCTTAAGTAATTTATTACTCACATTCAGGTAGGACGAGCTGGAATGGAGATGTGATTTGGTCAGTGTGTCGTAAATTTTCAATCTGTGAAGAGGAAACAGAGAGGAAAGCTTTATGATTCTCCTAGCAAACTAGTTTACAGATATTTCACCTCTATCAATTAAGAGTGCTTAAGAGTGCAAAAAGGGGCTTAACTTTAAGATATTCTAATTATGACTTACTGTTTATATGCAGTATATTTTCTATACATTTCTGATATGTAGACGGCTTGTCATAAGATTTTTACGGCATTGTAAAATTATAGTTCAGAGCTTTATAATAAAAATCAGTTCATCAATTTAGGCTGACAGAGTAGAGATTCCAATAGAAATAAAAATAGATCATGAAAACGTTTAGTGGTTCCGATGCCTAAGCTTACACATAGTGTGGTAAGCCATACATGTTAATATTCATGAACTTGTGCAAAGGAAAATGAAGAGGAATTTTTGTTGACTAATGACACAACATTTTAAGGAAGGAACCACGAATCAGTTATCATGTTGAGACATATTATAAAAACAGAGACAAGCATGAATATTAATGAGATCGAATTTTATGATCTCATAAGCATGTATCTATATTGTATTATCCAAGTATATGTGTGAAGCTAATTAGACATACTATTTCAGAGACATCTGATTAAGAATTTCATATTCACTGATTAAAATTCATGATGTGCACACAGAAAACAACACGGTTGATTGTATGAATGTAGTGTGACAAACCTAATATGCCAAGAATGGAAACCATGGAACATTTGGCTCTTGTCATTAGATGAGAAGCCAAGATCAATCAGGCATATTTCCTTATCATATCTCTTCCCATTATGCCCCACCCACTCATAAATATTCATTAAAGGTAAACTTGTTTTTGCAAAGAACATGCACATACTATGAAGTTACATCAGTATATCAAGTATAAACTAAATCTGAAATAGGATTGCAGAGATATTGAAATTTTTAACAATTCTCTCTGTTAAGCCCCGCCCACTCGGTAATATTGAAGAGATAGAACCGCAAGCAATATGTCACATTTACACATCATGGGGCTTCTACCTACCAAGTATGACAATAACTCAACTTGTTGTTGTTGAGGCATCATGCTTCAATAAAGCCGTTTTCCATATTTCCCATTAAACCCCATCCTCTCATTAATATTTACGAGATAAAAGTTGTTATTGCAATTAAAAAACATGTATGATGTAACATGTATGATCTAAGTCAGACATATGGTTGAAGACACATTGTCATTTTGAAATTTTCATGTTGAGGCCCACCCACCCATTTGTTCTGCATGAGATGGGAACCACAAACACTACGTCACATCTAAATTATCATAAGGCATCTACCTACAAAGCATGACATTGACTCATCTTGCGGTTGTTGAGATCGTGTTTACAAGCTATTCGTCACATCCACACGCATGTCAGCACGATGTCAAAGGTTACTGAACCTTCGGCATCGTAACCAACAAGGGTAAACAATCATCAAACAATGCAAATATAAAAGGAGTTGCAGTAGCTAAGATAAATTCAAAGTGAATATGTAAACTACTTATTTTCAAATCTTTCTTTCTGTTACATTAAGTCAAAATTTAGTTACCTGCAACTGAATGCTAAGCTGGAACAAAGAATTCCTCCTTAACAGCCCATATCTTGCTTCTATTTCCAGATTGACAGTATCTTTGATCCCTTTATTCTGAAGATGGAATTCTACTTTGTGTCTGTTCTTGAACCATAAGATTTCCATGGCAATCTCCTTTGGGGAAGAATAATCAGATGGTCTTTAATTATTATATTATACATTTTATACATTAAAGCATTTAAGTTAATAGTGTAGTGGTTAAAGTTAATATACTGACAATCTAAGGATTACAGCTTCCAGTCCTGCAAGGCACTTGTTCTAAACAGCCCCTCTCCACCCAGATGTATAAATGTAAACATGTGATGTAACTTTTACCGTACTCTGATACTCTCTTTGAGTATTATTACAAGTTGAGAAACAGTTTCAATATAACATAGGATATGTTTATTTGTAATTAAAGTATGATAAAAAACAACAGTTACCAATATAACATATGCTAGCACTACAACATACCACTCAACAGATGCATACAACTATTTTTTTCAACAAATGAAAATTACATGTGGAACAGGAAGTACCTGCTTTCTTTACATGTTGCCAATAAATAAATAAGAACATTTGACAAACATTACTAACCACTCTACTTGGGTTACACCGTGAGGTACTGGAGTTAGTGCTAACATGTAAAGTTGAAGTCATAGAATTGAGTTGAACAAACACAGGATCATGAATTACGGATCCCTTCTGCTGATAGATTTCTTCATTGATAAGGCTCTGTTAAATTAGAAATGAAACAAATTAATATTACATTATTATTAATATTTATTTAAGCAATACTATTAATGTATAAACTGCTGAGTTGTCCCATGTATGACCATGAAGCAATAACAGCTCACTGGTAGAACCCTCTCATTAACTGTTGTGGCCATTATTGGTGAAACAAGCAGCTACATTACTATAAATATCTGACACATGGAGTGCAATAAAGTCTAACTCTCTGTACAGATTTTCTGTCCAATCTCTTATTTAGTTGATTAACTAGACCAATTAATTATGTTATCAAACAGTCTGAGCTCTGTTGGACATCCACAAGCCTGTAACTTGAATCCTTACTGAATGAGGGGAAAATAACCTGAATATACCTGTTGTTATTATTATTATACTATTATGCATTGATTGTCTGCTAGATGCATTATCAAAGACCATTCATAGTTTCATCGCCTATGTTCTGAAATATAAACTCTTCACTCTCTAATATCAGACACCTGGTCAACGTGTGTTTACAAAGGTGTCTGTTACAATAATTGTTGTCAGTTGTCAATGACCACAGACAAAAAACATATTGAATAATCAGTTTGTTATAGGACATCTGGTCAGTGTGTGTTTGTCCACTACAAAGTTTATTTTCAACCATCAATAACCACAGAGAGATTGAACCATATAATCTTACATGACCCTTCACTTGACAATATTTGACTTTCAAGAGTTTAGTGCCTGTTGGGCATCAAGTTGGAACTCTATCATTCCAAGTAACGTTGACCTCAAGTAAGTTGGAATTAAGGCATATAACTGGCATCTGTGATATTATTTGTAATAACAATAATAATAATAATCACCAGGCAGTTATCTTTATGATGCTTAAAGCGACCACGATTGTGAGAGAAACCCGCAAGGGCTTATGGATTACAACCTACACATCGGGTGGCTTCCAATTCAACATTTTAACTCAAGTTTGGAATCTTTTCAGTTTAGAAAGTCATTTTAGATTGAAAAACCGTAGATTGCTCTTGGACGAAAAGCCGACCTTCCTATGACCCGTCGTAGATGAAACCCAGAACATGAACTGAAAAAATCTACTACTTACTTTATGTTCCAGTGAGTCATCATTATGAAACCAAAGATGAATTGTCAATTGATCCCCCGATTCAGAAACTCTGTTTACAATCGGTAAGACACAGACACGCTTCAAACTCTTGGATATGAAAGGGACGTGTAGACCAATGAGACAGGGTTTCTGAGCTTCAACTGCAAAGTGTTGACTATTCATTGAGCAGCTGAGGTGTTTCCTTTCTAAGCTCCATTTGACAGATTTATCTGAAGAGAATTTAGATAACATTTTTGTTAGTTAAATACTTATTACATGGTAAAAGATTAAAACATCAATCTTTTACTATACCACATAATACACATGCAATATGGAACCACACACCAAGTACCACATTACACCATTATGCACTTTGGGCAATAGGGTGACACACAAACACACTAACTCAGGTACATACCTATGTTGATACAACTCATTTAAGTAACTAAATATAATGATCAGTTGACTAATAAAACACAATGCAAAAGAAACACACCTGTTTGTAATACACCAGAGTAAACACCGATACCCATCTGGTTAGTTGTAGTTAAAGCACAGTGTGGAATAATCAAGGTGACAGGCTTGTGCAAGGTAAGGCTTTCTGGACCAAATTTAACAAAGGGGGTCAACCTTAGACTCTTGTTTGAGATAGGTCCTTTAACGGCAGGGTCAGTAGAAACCCACAGACTAACAATTCTTCCAGTGTGTAGTGCACCAGCTGGTACACGCAGGCAAACACCTGCGATAAAAATCTCTCCTCCGTGCTGATCAAAGTACTGTTCTTTATAAAGATTGGACCCTGGGAACAAAGGAAGTCTCTCTGGAGGATAAAAGTAATATATTTCATGTGAAAGGAAAGTATTTTGTCACTTTCATGAAACATGTGTTAATTCAAACTGCTTTTAATCCACAATATGAAAATAACCTCTGTAACAAAAAACTAATGTTTTCATATTTCTACTGTACTTTAGGCTATTTGCATATAATTCAAGAAAATAAACTAATTTGGAAAATCAAAAACATGAAACAATTAATGATATGTTTAATGTTCAGAAAAATAATAAGTATGCAGGGTATATCATATTCCTCTAGCATTGACATGCCTAAAGCTAATTTGGAGGCAAATGATATATTCATACTGAAATAAAAGTAAATCATTCATTTTGGTAAATACTGAAACAACTGTTGTGATCTTAGAATGTCATATAGGATTGAGAATAAATATATAAGTAACAAACAGAAGGAATACACATGTTATAAAACTATAGTGTTCTTTACCATGTTCTTCCTTAGCAAGCAGCAACAGCCGTCTTCCCAAGTCCAGTTTTCCATGAGACAATTTCAAGGCTCTTTGGACATCCAGTCTCTTGTATCCCTCCTCTACCAACATTTTGAAATTTACTGACAACTTTGGTTCCCTTTTTGAAAGGATTTCCTGTTTCTCTGGAAATTTTACCTGAAATAATGTTGAAATATTACAAATTGTTTATACAATTCATACTTTTTATCATACTTTCTTGAAGATAGACAACTCTCTTCTGCATTTGTATAGTCTAAAAACACTTCCTGCTCACTTGATCTCTACAAACCCAACTTTTGAGTACTAAAGAATAAAATAACGGTTGAATGTTTCTTATTTTGTTACGATTGGTAAAAGGAGGTCTTATTAGTAATGGAAGAGTAATTCCTTCTTCTGTTATGTGACTTGCATGACAGCAAAAAGGATACTTTTCATATTAGAAAGAACACTACTAATCCATTCCAAGATCTTGATTTTTTGCAAGTTGATCCTTGTTTACCTTCAAGATAAAGTTTTAAGTCTCAACAATTTTTGCGAAGCACAAACCATTTTCTTATCAACTTTCTCTCCTTCATTTTCCTTTCCATTCTTCTGCTGTGATGCATCGATGTAATCCAGCACCAGTCTTGCCACTTTATCAAAGTGAATAGCTTTCAATCCTTGATACATTCCAATCATTCTGTCTGGCATGATGAGCTCTCTTTCACCCAATATTTTCATCAGCATCTTTCCAGATTCTGCTGCTGTTTGAATTGTTTCATTTTCTACTGGCGTGAGCATAAAATACACGCCTAGCTTTTGACAATGTTGTTTATCTAGAAAGTTTGCAATGTCTCCTCTCAACTTTTCGTATTTGTGTACGTCTGAAGTGAAAACAACAACATCTACTTTACAATCGAAAAAGTATAGCACATGTACAGATTAGAGGGCCTGAACCACATGCTAATTGTGTGCCAGTTTGGAACAAAAAGCAACGTTCACAACTAACGTGCATATTATAGTACACAACTGGCCCACAAGCATGCAACCTGAATGAAAAATGGTGGTGTGCAATTCAACGGTTGGTACACACAATAAATCGGTTAAGTTTACTGCCAACAACTTGCATGCAACTCTGCAACTTTAGGCCCTTGTCTTGTCTTGTCGATAAATTCTAGTCTTGTATACAGCTTCACCTTCAAGGTTGCTTTTTGTTACAAAATAGGAAGTGAGCATACTAACTGAAAATGAAGCGTGTAAATAGAACTTAGATATTTTTGGGGTTCAGCAGCAAGATTAAATTTCTCTCCATGATAAGTGTTTATGTTGATCAAATATTTCCCAATAAACTAAGGTTATATAAGTAACACTCAGGTGTGTCTACTTCTACAACCAAATTTTATTACTTTTTCACCTTCAAGTCCAACCATTTGTTCAACTTCTACTTAAAAACTCACCTGGATGCAGTTCTCTGAAAAGAATTTCCTGGCTTTCTGGAGATAAGAGAATGTTTTTCACCTGAAGGAAAAACAATTTTTTTTATGAATAATGGAAACTTTAAATGTCAGAATGTTTAACATTCAATGGAGCAGCCTATCTATCACACCCCTGTGTATGATTAGGTTTACAACAGAAACGTAATGTAGAAACATAGAGCTGAAACAGAAATAAAATAACACATAATAAGTATATGAAATCCCAAGGAAAAGGAATGTTGGTGACAACATACCTATCATTTATAGAGTATTTAAATGGTACTTAAGATGCCAAATAAAACAAAATTTCCAATAGCTGTTGACCCTGTGTGTAGAATAATACATACTTTTTCAGCATTTCATTGCATTTTGAGTTACTCATTTGTTACAAAGCAATACCAAAGTGTCAGACAAAGTGGTAAACAGGATCAAACTAAGACACTTAGGTACACCAGGATCACTGGAAAGACTGAAAAAAAATACTTGAATAACAGGCTACTATAATTCAATTAAATTCAATTGTCATCCACCATAAATATTACAAAGAAAGGATCCATTCAATCATATTCAATCAGCCTGCAAACAGCTGCAAGACTTTCAACAGACAGGACATGAATAAACAAATAACTGATCAGAAGAGAGAAGATGCTGCTTAATGTCATGTATTGAAGAGACATATGAGAACACAAACAACTGGCAGACAATCAGCAGACATAACTCACCTTTGATTGGAGGTTAAGGACTACCTGGTTTTCTTCATGTTGTGATACTTTTAACTTCACATCAACCATGTCAGTGTCTCCATCGTTGTTTCTGTTAAGTCTGAACTGATGAGAGACTCTACTGGCAGCACAGAGGTGATCAATGTCTACATGCTAATGGATAAAAGATATTGAATATCAATGTACTGAGGATGAGAATGCTTGTTAAGTATTCAAAGAAACTGTGCCACATATCAGACATAAGAATTAAGGAAATGCTGGTAAGGAACCAACACATGTGGTCATGTACACATCCTTAGATTACTGGGCAGCTGGTGAAGATTATACTTTCTATAGTTATAAAGAAATCCATAACAACATTTTAGGTTAATTTTGTCCCATGGGGTAGGAACAGAAACATAGTCGAGCCATGGATATTCATGTGATTGTAGATGAATACAGGCTTATATTAATCCTTCTGTCTTTGATGAGTGTTCAGAGAATTAACTAGGCAGGCATGTAATTGTCTTAAACATTCCTGCTCACAGGACAGCCACTTAATCAACATCCCACTCCAGCAAGTGAGAGTTTGCCACAGCATCTGAACACTACCTCAAAATACAAAGAGAGCTGAATTAATAAACATCCCAATTAATCATCACCAAAGTGCAGTCATGGTGAGGGAAGCTTTTTGTGAAACCATGTGAAAGAACATAGGACCAAACTTCATTTCCTAAGTCATGAACCAAAAAATAACAACACTCACAAGATTATGCTCAACAACACTGCCCACCAGAAGTTTTGCATAGATTGTGGTCCCTGTTGGGGTTTTTAATCAGAAATTAGTACTTGTAAGGCCAACATGCTAACCACTACAGCATTTTAGTCCACTTTAGGTTACCAATCCTTAACAACAAGTCAAACTTACATATAATGTAGAAGACAAACTTTAATAGCATTGGTGATTAATACAAACCTTTGTTGATTCTTCCTTTGTCAGATGGTAACTATCACCGGGCGATGACATCATCAGATCGATGTAAGAAGCATAATCTCTGCCATCATTTAATGTCCGGGTAATTTGAAATGTTGTATAGTTTCCTAGACTCAGTTTGGACTGGTGGTCCTCTAACAGCAACTAAAACATAAGAACATGGACAAGTACATAAAAAAAAACAGAGTCAATTATGCAATTTGATGTGCTTCACTCTTCTTCATCAATACTGCTATAGCAAGTAACAGCAGCTTTTGTTTCCTTCATTTAATTAATGTTGCTTACTTCTATCAGATTCTCCTAATCCTTAATTATTGCAAATTTAGTGTAATGTTTGTATTTCACATGTAACAGAGTTTTCTATTTGATATTCTACGAGGAATCAATAAAACTGTCACACAATTGCACCCTTACCCGATCACTTCATAATTTGCCAGTAGCAACATAATAAAATTCATGATACAAATCATAAAAGAAAGCAATATTCCCAGTATCTGACTTATAGATCACAGCACAAAGCAGAATTAACCTCAAACTGCTGCAGATATCACCATGGTAACAGGAGATAATCCTCACCTTGTACTCTTCATCACTGTCCTTACAGAAACAAACAGTTATTAAAACATCATCTTTGGCATCAAGAATCCCATCGATAAATGGAACAATACGAAATATATGCTTCTGTTCTGTTTCTTGGCTGACTAAATTAACAAAGACGTAGCTCAGGATGTTAATATCAAGACTGATGTTCTCCGGGTACAGCTTCCTATCAACAGTTTTTTCTTCGGTCCAAGTTATTTCACCTATATTAAGTAATGTTATAAAAACAAATATTAATTGGTAATCTAAAATACAGTAAATAGGAAGAGGAGAAGGAGAGGGGGAGGAGAACGAGAGGGGAAGGAGAACGAGAGGGGGAGAAGAACGAGAGGGGGAGA
>JAIPMN010126933.1:0-12279 GCA_020650975.1 Apostichopus californicus | reverse complement strand
TAGGCCTGTACAGAGACTAGTTATATTCGGCTAAGTTCGTTACCACGTTTCAAACAGCTTAGGTCCTAGCGTGTGATATATTATATGATTAGCCTAATATCACTGTACTGGACTGAATATGTGTTCGTTATGTGACGGATGACGATTAAGGTATTCATGTTTGCTAGCATTGCATATCGCAGGTGACATCCATAGGTAGACAGCCTAAGACTTTGAGGCTTATACTCAGTGGCGGACTGGCTACACAGGCATTTGGGCAATGCCCGTTCAGATGGGGAGCCTGGTAGAAATTACAGCCCATTTTCATTAATAGAATGAAGACGGGCTGTGTGGAAATTTATTTTTAACCGTGGGAATCAGCTCATATAAATCACCATGTTAATTATTCTCTTAGTTCGTAACATAAGAATATGTGCTATTGGCAACCCGTCAGTGCTAATATTTTTACGACTAGATACACAAATACGGTGACCAATGCATTCTGACATTTACCTTGCATTAGCAGAGAATACAGATTTTATTAATCTGCACCTCGTCAGTAAAAAAGTAAAAAAAGGTAACATTTTATTAGATTATTTGGATATCACTCAGAAGCTAAGTCCTGAGAGATTATGTATGAATCAAAATGACCCGTATACAGAAGGATATTTGGTTATCAAAATTAGACGAATGTTGGTCGACGACTTTGAGTATTTTTCCCCGGTTTACCGATTTTGCGAAATAAATCCCCACACTAATTGAACAGGGCAACAAAAGTGTGTGTAAGGATAGGGGATTACCCTTGTTTTTCTTCTTTTTTTCAAGCATGTCAAAAACTTGCTTAAAAAACTAAATAAAATTCAGTATTAAACATATTTTTGTTCTATTTTTGTTTACGTTTTTAACTGTTCTCTGTTTAATCAAGTGTTGCTTCTGGAAAATTATTTTGGGGTCTTTTTTAAAGGATTATTGTAACCTACAAAATTGAGAAATATAGCACAATTTTTGCATCTAGGCATTCCTAAACTTCAAGAAAATCTCAATAGGGAGGGGGACACCCTTAGACCCCTCCCAAAGGACGGCAATCATTATGTAAGTAACATATCAATGAGTACTGGGCCCCCGGTCTATGTGAAAATTGCCCTGGCCGGTTTTATGACCCAGTCCGCCCCTGCATATACTCCTACAACAAGCTTAGGAAGCGGATAGGCTAGATATGTTGATAGAATTCTGAGGTATTTGCCAGTAGCGCCATCGGTGGTGTCTCAAATCTTTGTCATGAAAGATGGCCGAGCACATGTTTTGGTCAAATAAAATTGGCTATAGTCTAGATGATGCTTTTTTCATTGATACCAAATTTGCGATTGGAAATGCACTCGTTTTGTCAACTATCACATAATTAATTTACGGCAAAACACATCGTTATATGATACAGATGTTAGGACTTTGTTTTGGCTCTGCATATTCATGTAATGATTTACATTACTTTAGTTCGTGGCAAACGCCCATGGCAAACTACATAACGTAGAGTTTAATGTACACACCTCATAGTCATTATATTACTATAGCCCTGAAAAAGAAACATAAAATGCTCATCTTCTTTTAACACATTATGAAAGCTTCGCAGATGAAGTGTAGCCTGGGGATAAAATTACCTCATACTAATTGCAGCAAAAGACCAAGCTCTTTCCATAGTAAACTATCGTACCACACCACAATTTGACTGGGGTACGTATTTTAGTCCTAAGGATGGGGTTTACCACAGTTTTACCACAGTAGGCTACCATACCACAATTTGACCACAAATTTACCATGGTTTTTTTCACTTTCTGTTTGATCTTCACCATGACTTTTATCTCAAATTTACCCTATGTGTACTATGGTTGAACCATAGTTCTACCCTAATTAACCACAATTTTACCCTATAGCTGTACCAAAGTTTTACCCTAATTGTACCAAAGTTTTACCCTAATTAAACTACAATTTTACCCAAAATTTACCAGAGTTGAACCCCAATTGTACCACAGTTTTCCCTGCGTGTTAAAATTATAACCAGTACACCACAATCTATCTTAAATTTCACCCATTGGTGGATTGTACAGCAAAGTAGCACATACTGTATGTCATGATGTCGTATATGGCATACTATTTTATATGCACCAGATTTGGTCCTAATTATGCTGCATTTAAAACATGCAGGGCAACAATATAAAGGTTAAACAGTTTTACAGTATATGGTTTGTACAGTTTTTGTGAAGTAAAATAAGTATGTACTATAATTTTTATATGATATAGGGATACTGAGGTAAATTTACCATGCGATACACTAATTTGACCGTAGTTTACAGCTGTAAGATTAGCGTACATTTTTTTCCTATATGTTATTTTATTGATCGATTGACCAAACTTTCTTGCCATTCCTGGACTTGCCTTCATTTAAACATTCCATCCTACTACTTTGCCTCTGAAAATCTTTTCATAGTTTGAGAAAGCTTGTTTTGCCACTATATTTTGTTGTGTTTTTGGTTTCGTAGAATATCGTACCCTTTGCCATCATGATGGTGTAAGTGTGTGTTGGCATTTGTGACGTTCAGCTTGTAAACACGATATCTCAAGAAGGGAAAGTTGGACCATGTTCATGTTTAATGTGTAGATGTACCATTTTGAGTACAAGAAGCCTATTGTTTTCTGTGGAGGTCAATGGTTACTTAGGGTCACTAGGGGTCAAATTGTCAAAACCTTGTAAACACGATATCTCAAGTAAGAAAGCTTGGGCAGACCTCATAATGGATGTGTAGATGTACCACATTGTGCACAAGTAGCCAATCGTTTTCTGTGGAGATCAAGGTCATATAGGGTCACTAGAGGTCAAATTGTTCAAAACTTGTAAACACGATATCTCAAGAAAGGAAGCTTGGGCAGACAGCATGTTTAGTGTGTACATGAACCACATTGAGTACAGGAAGCCTATTGTTTTTGGTGGTGGTCAAAGGTCATTTCGGGTCACCAGGGGTCAAAATGTGGAAACCTTGTAAACACAGTATCTCAAGAAAGGAAGCTTGGGCAGATCTCATATTTAATGTGTAGAAGTGCCACATTGAGTACAGGAAGCCTACTATTTTTGATGGAAGTCAAAGGTCGTTTAGGGTCACCAAGGTCAAATTGTGAAAACCTTGTTAACACAATAGCCCAAGAAAGGAAGCATGGGAAGACCTCATATAGTGTTAGACCACAATTTCCCTAACTTTATCCTCCTGCAAACCCCCTGTGGATGTCAGAGTTGTCCACGAACACCCAACTTTTCGAGACATGATATGAGTCATTGTTATACTATATTATGCATAACAGTGCTTCGTAAAAGATCAAGTTCATAGTGTAATATTGTAATGGAAAAAAAACAATAGATGAACAAATATGTATATGGAAACTTCAAGGTCAGATCAGCTCTTGATCTTCACGACATACTGTCATGCGTACACCAACTTCACCAAAGTAATGCGGCCTGTCTCTGTTTCATAATTCAGTTATTTATCACATGCACGATACGGTACTAATATGTCAACATATGCGTATGGAACGCGAAAAGAGGTTGTCGATAGGTACGACTTTTGTACATTACTAAATGATATCATATATCAGATTTTAGTTCAACAAAAAGTACTCTAGCTTTGACTTTCAGAAACATCTCACGAACCCCCTGGGATGGACTCACGCACCCCCTGGGGGTTCATGCACCCCAGTTAGGGAACCCATGATTTAGACGTGCCCATTGAGTACAACAAGCCTATTGTTTTGGTGGAGGTCAATGGTCTTTAGGGGTCACCAAAAGTCAATTTCGAAAACCTTGTAAACACGATATCTCAAGAAGGGATGGTCAGAACAGTTCATATTTAGTGTGTCGACGTACCACATTGAGTACAGGAAGCCTAATGTTTTTGGTGTAAGTCAAAGGTCATTTTGGGACTACAGATCAAATCGTGACAACATTGTAAACATGATATTTCAAGAAAGGACAGATCTCATATTTGGTTTGTAGATGTACCACATTAAAGTTAAGGAGCCTATTATTGCTTTTGGTGGAGGTCAAATGTCATTTGAAGTCAACAAATGCCAAACATTTACTTCACTCCCCTCTTACCTGTCTCTCTACACTAACACATCTTCCTAAACATAATATCGCAAGGGAAGCTTGGTCAGATGGCATATTTGGTATGTAATTGTACCACATTGAGTACAAGAAGCCTTAATGTTGTGGGCAGAGGTCAATGGTCAGTTGAGTTTACAAGGGCTTAGGTTGTGAACCATGTTTTACACATTATTTCGACAAGGACATGTCATATTTAGTATGTTGATGTATCTATCACATTTAGTACAAGAAGCTTGTTGTTGAGGTCAATGGTCATTTAAGGACAGCCTGTTTCATTGTGAATTTATCGTTTGTCAAATCACACTGCTTTTCAATGTATTACTAATATCAAGTATGTTGTACAACCTCACTATACATTACGTCAGATTCATGCAGAAATAGCTGAATGTTACATCATCGAAACCACTATGCATTTTTTTTTTTGCATTCTGGTTCACTACGATTCCTTTGATGACAGTGAGTCGGCTAAAATAAAAACCCTTGATGCACATGTGCAGAAGCGGAAAATGACATACCGTAGTGGATTATTTACTAAATAAGAATCAAAACTTTCCCTGTGCAAGGTATATTTAGTCAATTAATCTGTTATGACAAGAACATACTCACCTCCAGAAATCAATATCCACCAGCTCCATTGGTAGAAAGGCCAGCAAGTGCCCTCTTTGCTTCCTGACCTTGGGGGTGGTGACTTAATAGTGGTACAAGTAAAACTAATCATTTGTGTTTCCAATATTCAATGTTCCCCATTCCCAGAAAGGAATTTGTGATGAATATTAAACTTAAATGTATAAACTGTCAGCAGATATTAACTAAATTGAGATTATGATCTTGAAACCAAATATGATGCAATCATGCTGATCATTGCAAAAATATTGACATTTTGGAAAAAGAAATCGGTTAAGCCAGTTACAATAGTCTACTATAACCAAATGCATTTTCATTGCAACATCCTGAATATTATTCCATTAGTGTCTTCTGAATATTAACATACTTTAGTATGCAAAATACTAGTGTGTTTCTCAATATCATCATGTTCAATTCAGACTACAGGATAGACAAATGAATATAATTCAAGCCTATTATATATGGTGTTGGTAACATGCCATGTGTTACAGCATGACTTACATGCATATATAATGATGGGTCTGATCAGCTAGCTTGATATTCTGCAACTTGAACATCTAAATTATTTTATAGTGTTGTAATGACTGGAGGCAGTGACACGACTGGAGTCTCACTTTTGAAGGACTCGACTTGACTCAAATCAAAGCTGCGAAAAGAAAATCAGTAAAAAAAATGGGTAAATCAAACCGCTAAAAGCGACAAATTCCCACCCCTGTAGCATGCACCATGGTGGAGAAAATTCAGGCTTGACAATAGTGTAAAGCATGTGTACACATGTACTTATGTGCCTCTCTTTATGCAACACACAGAGTATTGTAACTGGCTAGCCTAGTTGAGCTCCCTGATAGTTTAATACTTATTTAAATTAGTAGAATATTTTGATATTGACATGGTCTACATGATTTACTGGTAGAATAGTGTGCCTATAAGCTACTGTGTGAAACTGAAACAAGTTACTGACTGACATGACCTGTGCCAACTGTGAAAGACTAAACTTCAAGTGACTCAAACACAGGAAATGAAACTACTCTTATTCTTCGAGTATCTTTTTTGTATCATGCAATCTGTGATCTTAATCCTATCAAGACAGAGCAGCACATCTTGATGATGAGTGTATTCACATGGAGAGTTACTAATGTGTTGTCCATCATGAGCTTTAAAACATTATAAACATGATTGTGTAATTACCACCATGTGACTTATCTCAGGTGGATCATCAGGTGAACTGCCTTCAGTGTTCTAATCGTGACATAGTGTGTGATAAACAGTTAACTAGTTTATAAAATCTTCACATAACTTTGTCCACAATATGCATCAATGTATACCTTGAATTATTTTATTTAACTGGGATTTTTTGGATAGCCAACTGTCAACAAATTGGTCTTTTATTTCATTTTGCAGGGGATATTGGCCTACTAATATGCCACTGAAATATTACTAAACCATGGCTGCATTAACTGAGGTTCATATAATAATATCTTGAGTCTTCATCATTTCGCGTTTAAGCTTTCTTTAATTCTATCACAATCTGTTCTTAGCTTTTAGTATCTTATTGATTCCTTGCCGAAGGAATCTATGTGGTGGTGGTGGCGTGTGTGTGTTTGCATGTGACGCTTTGGCTTGTCAGCACGATATCTCAAGACCAACAGTTGCCTGAACTTGAAACTCGGTATGTAGGTAGCACTTGGTAAGTAGATGATCGCCATTGTTTTTCAAGGAGGTCAAGAGAGGTCATGGTCTGAAATACGATATCTCAAGAAGTGAGTTATTTAAACTTGGTATACATAGCCGTTAGTGATTAGGTGATCCCTATTGTTTTTCATGGAGATCAGAGGTCAAAGACTGAAAACTTTGTAAACATATCATGGAAGTTAAATATGATTCTAAGATACTGAGTTCAGTTAGCTTGCTGCTTTGATAAGCCAATGATGGCTTTTTCGCGAGTCCTACTTGCCGGAAGATCTAAAACACATACATACATATGATATCTCAAGAAGTAGAAGCTGCTAGAACTTCAAACTTATTATGTAAGTAGCCCCTAGTGATTATATGATCTCTGTTTTTTTTTTCATACAGGTCATTCTAGATCACCAGAAGTCAAAGGCTGAACAACTTGTAACACCATATCTCAAGAAGTCGAAGTTGCTTGGTAAACTTGGTATGTTGGTAGCCCTTCATGAACATATGATCCCTAATGTTTTTCATGAAGGTCAATGGTCAAGGTCTGGAAACTGTGTAAACACAGTATCTACACAGTAGATGATCTCTATATATTTTCATGGAGGTCAAATGTTATTATATGTGATATAATAATGCATGTGATGATAATTTCATTAGTCCTAACATCACTTGTGTTCTTATGAAAGCCAGATACAATTAGTGGTTACGACGCCAAAACATAATGTGGTAAGTCCTACATATATGTAAATATTCATAAACTTGTGCACACCAAAATGAAGAGGGATAAATGGTATAATGCAGCAACATAAAGTACGAGGAATTAGATAACTTGATCATTTTGGTCTAAGATATAATGCTGACAAGTCTTTTTAGTGACATAGTATATCAAACAGGCACATACATGAATATTATTGACGTCAACGTTGATGATCCCAAAGAATTAGGACAAATATACTCATTATGTTGCATCTACATACCAAGATTAATATTGGTTCATCTGGTGGTTGTTGAGATATCTTGTTTACAAGCTATTTTGGGCAATTTCTCATTAGGCTTCATTTACTCGTCAAAACTAATGAGGTAAAAGTGGTTGCAAAGAACCTGTAGTTACATCACTATACCAAGTGTGAACCAATTGGACATATAGTTGCAGAGATATAATCATCTTAAGAATTTTTCGTTAAGCCACACTCGCACATTAAAATTCATGACATTGGAACAAAAAACAGCAGGACACATCTGCTTATGCTCGGGTATATACAAGTATGATATTAATTCATCTTGTGGTTGTCGAGAGAGAGAGTATGTTTACGAGGTGCTATCACATACGCCAGTCCGCGCACACCTATACACAACTGTAAATACAGACGATTAGGACCAGCTAACATTTCTTGAGATATCAAATTCAAGGTTTATGTTGTGAGTGCATGCATAAACCCAGACTGATCTGTAGATAATTACTCAACAAATTTCATAAAGTCTGGCCAGCTGCAACCATTTAGTGACCTATAACTATGCTGCTATAGATAGTTTATTCACAGCTGATCAAGACAATTATAAGAACCTTTGTAGCAGTTACTAAGCCTTGTTCGCTATACATTAATCAAAGTAATGACTGTATTGTCAAAGAGGTAATCAGGGTAATGCTGGTGGACTCGGCCTCAAGTGCGAGTCCACAGAGGTCTGAACCGAGTCCAGGAAAAAGTGGGTTCGAGTCCTCCAACCCTGACCTTTTTTATTTGTGTAACATTGCTGTCATCAAATGGGAACAACATTTGACTACCCCGTGCTATTTCTATTTCATACCAGTGTGGCACAAAGAAAGATTATGACATCGCACAAGAAGTTACTTTTGTCAAGAGTAGCATAGTCTGGTAGGCACTGGCTGAGCATTTTTCCTTATTGAAAGCAGCGTATGCAATTGCTACAAATTCACTTTCGTTTTGAAAAGCCTCATTCATCTAAATGCCTAATTGTTTCCGTTCCTTGTTCTGGACAGTCATTCTGAGAGATACCAGATTCTGATGATGTCAAAGGGATTAATAGTTTGTTGTCTACTGATAAAGTATAATTCAACCATTTCTGTCACACTAACAAACCAATTTCTCATACTGGTAGGCATATAATTTCGAGGAAAACGGCTGAAGAGCAATTTTTCCTGTAGTAGAATGTTTGCTTGCTCGGAATTAAAGTGAGAATGTGTAATAAGCTAATACCTTTGAAGTTCCTATTTTTAAAACTCGTTTTACAACCTTCATTTTGTTATTTTCATTTCAATGGCATGAGACGCTCCGTCTGTTCTCTTCCTTTCTTAGAGCTGCATGGAACGTACGGACATAACTTTCACAAATGTTGGGCATAGTGAAAAACAATTATAAAACCCGATTGATACTCACTGTAGCACATATATTGTCCTTTTATTTTTGTTTTTAGTATCAGATTAGCCCATTTCAGTACACAGAACTCATTTCATGATATTTTTTTGATGGAAAATGCCTTCAATGGACATCCGTAGTAAATGAAACAATGCAAAGGCCGCGCCATTGTAAACGCCCATGTGTGTTGTTGCGCATTGTCAACTTACTACTACGAGTCAATGCATGTAAACTACTTTGCAAATCGATAAGAAGACAAACTCTTCTATAATAATGTTCAAGTTTGCAATTGTGATGTGTTGTGGATTGTACATTAGTTTCGGTGAAGAATTTAACCATACAGTCACCGTATCAGATCAGGTATTATTAGATGGCTGTCAAAGGAAGGGACTTAACAACAATTGGAAATTTAAGGGCAGTTTACTGTATTACGGAAATCTCTTCGTCGAAGATATGTCAGTATGCAAAATGTATTTTGCTTGCCACAAACTACTCTCTTTTTATACAACCCGTAACTATTTTACACGAAGGAGTTTATGAATGCATTCGGAACGCATCTATAATATTACGACATAATTTGCATGTGCGAGGTTTGTATAACATCGTTTTAATATGTGCTTTTTACGTGACCCGCCATGCGGGATACAAAACGTCACGGCCAAACGGCACTACCGAACTATCCCATCACAAACGAAACTCAGGTCAAGCGAGCCAAACAAGTACATACGCCCACCGACCTGCAGAGACAAAACGCCCAACCACCCACTGAATCATTCAAAAAACTACAAAAGGACGACCAGCACGCAGCGAAACAAAACACCCCTCCCCAGCACACCACCGTCCAAAAAAGGCAGCCCCAGATAAACGGCGAAAATCGCCTTCAACCTGAAGGCGAACGTCAGACTTCACCGCCTCCAGGACTGCCTGCCAACTTAATTTCCCCCTAAAAACATCATCACATCTATTCCTCCAAACAATTTGTTTTCACAACAGAACAAACACAAATAATACGCTGCAACACAGCAACAGAACAAACTGGAGGATCTAACCCATATAAAACAAAGCCCTGTCCTACCGACCAGGAACGGTCTCCCGTTAAACGGTCGGTCCAGGTCTGAAACAACTCCCACAAGCTTAAAAACAAAGGAACAATGCCAAAAAACATGGGCAGTACTCTCTAAGCTGTCACAGCCGGTCCTCGGGCACAGTCCATCACCCAATCGCCAGTGATACCTTTTCAGATTGGTCACCAAGGCACCGTGTGCAATTCACCATGCAAGATCACGGAGCCTGCAACCATTCAGCCTTGAATGCACCGAACGCCATACTTCGGCAGGATGACGTCCCTGTTCAAAAATTGCATTCAAGGCCCTATCCCGCAAGGAACTGTGAACGAGGGCCGGCTGTGACAGGTCAACAGGGGGCAACTCAATCAGAACGGAGCAAATGACACGCACCACCCTGCTTGGAGTACTACTATTAGGTTCTCTGTTGCTAAACAGCGCCGGGACCCATCGACGCAGGTGCAACCCGCCCCAAAAACGTACAAAATATGAACAAGGCAACCCTGGGTCAGTTACCGCTACAAACAAATGCTTAAATAACAAAAAGGTCAATTTACTTCCCAGATGAACCACCCC
The DNA here is from genome assembly GCA_020650975.1 of Apostichopus californicus. Classification (NCBI taxonomy): domain Eukaryota; kingdom Metazoa; phylum Echinodermata; class Holothuroidea; order Aspidochirotida; family Stichopodidae; genus Apostichopus; species Apostichopus californicus. The sequence goes on along the minus strand of JAIPMN010126933.1, from coordinate 1,834 downwards.
TAACCCCCCCCCCTTTCTTTAGTTTTTGGTACATTACCGCCTTTCTGACAAGCTCTGTACCACCCGACCAAATAAATGAAAATATCGCTCTCTCCAACCGCACCAGGACGCGACGCGGAATTGGATACACCGCGCCCGGGTACCACAAGATGGGCGAAACAAAACGATTAATGACGGTGACTTTCCCCAAGATCGAAAGCCAGCGGGTGCCAAATGTTTTGAGCCTGCTCTCAAATACCTCAGCCCTCTCGTTCCAGGTGACATCACAAGGTGCATCGCAGCCGAACCATATACCATTAATTTTGATATTCTGATCCGACCACGATGCACCGAATGGTAAGTCTCTGTATCTCCAGCTACCGAGGCGAAGGCCCTTTGTCTTTTCCGGATTCAACTTCGCCCCGGTATCTCTCTCAAAGATAGATAAATCCTGCGAGAGGGCACGAAAGGAGCCCAGATTCGAAACAACACACGTGACGTCATCTGCATATTGAACGCATTTCACTTTGGCAGCCCCTGGCACAACGAATGGAACAAGTCTGGAGTCCCTTTCCAAAAGACGAGAGAGGGACTCGCTAAACAAAACATAAAGTAATGGAGACAGAGGGCACTCCTGGCGCACCCCCCTCTCTACGTTAAAAATCTCCGAACAAAACCCATTTACGATAACAGAACTGAAACTTTCCTGATACAAAACAGAAATCCATTTACGAAAATTTGGGTGGAACTTAAACGTCTCTAATACATTCATTAAAAAACCGCGATCCACCATGTCAAAGGCCTTCTGCTGGTCAAGAGAGACCAATGCACATGGCAGATCACGCTCAATAACTAAGTCGGTCGCGCATCAACCACAAGTTCTGCTGGATGCAATGACCCTTCACTGCACAAGTCTGGAGATCACCCACAAGATGCGGCATAGCCAGTGCAAGGTGGTTGCACAAAGCCTTAGCCAGCAACTTGTATTCCACTTTTAACAAGGTAATCGGACGCTTGTTATGAGGATCCAAGGGGTCCCCAGACTTGGGCAGCAAAGTAATCATGCCCAGACGTTGACTTTGGTTTAACAGTCCGTTTTGGAAGGCGTCCTCGAAGACGGCTCTGATGTCGGGTCCTATTATTGCCCAGAAGGTTCGGTAGAACTCCCTCGGAAGCCCGTCCGAACCCGGGGACTTGCCATTCTTCATCTTCGAAAGCGCGTTCCAAAGCTCAACAGTGGTTATTCCGCTCCCCAAAATATCATTGACACCGTGGGGAACAGTTTTTGAGATTCCCCTCAATAAATCGGCCTGTGCCGACAAGTCGACATTGCCACGCGTAAACAAACTGGAATAATAATCTTTATACACGCGGACAATGCCGTGCGGGTCACTAACCACGGTCCCATCAGTAGCGCGCACAGATGGGACGCGTCTGTCACCCGCCGATGAGCTAACGGACTGGTAAAACCTCAGTGAAGGGCGCTCCTCAGCTTCCACCGCTTCGACACGGGCCCTGACGCGGGCACCGTGGTACTTTTCATCGAGATAAGTCTGCAAAGCGATGACAGCCGAAGGGTCGCCAAACCTCACCTCCGCGCACAGCTTCGAGAATTTTTCTCTTCGACGCCGTGCGCGGGTCACGCAATACTGAATTGCGAAGCGTTTGATGCGCAACTTTACATCCTCCCACCATTGGGATGTAGAGGCAAAGGCCGGCTTCAATGTTTGCCATACTTTGTACCTAGTTTCGAAACCTTGGCGGAACTCTGCCTCGCCAAGAATCCGACAGTTAAGCTTCCATAGGCCCCGCCCGATCGGGAAAATGGAAGGCAAAACAAAACGTGCTACAACAG
>JAIPMN010126882.1:0-10026 GCA_020650975.1 Apostichopus californicus | reverse complement strand
AGGAGAAGCACTCATCTACTCTGCAACGTAGGGGGGTGAAGGGTTATCGTAAACCAGTTTTGGCGGAAGCTGCATGAATATAAACAGGGAAAAATACGAAAATATGTTTCATGACATAAGAAGTAAATAAAAAGTTGATGAAATGTCTACGTTGACATATAAATAACACAATATGGATTAAAGTTTATATTTACTCAAACATTAAAGGCCTGGTGACAGTGTGACCATATGCTGTAGCTTTGTACTGCAGGGTATACAAGTAGGGTAATAGAGTATAACGGATGGCTAATAATTTCTTCATTTCTTCAGCATATTCCCGGCCAAACGCAGCCGGATCTTGGTCCTTTAAAACAAGTTGTGGAATAATACATTAGTAAATTGTCACCTTTATCCGACGTCTACAGGAAGCAGATTCCGTGGTTTGATATGAAAAAAGATCTAAATAATTAAGAGACGAAATTAGTGATTTGTATCATGGCTCTAAAATATGTACTGATGTATTGATGTCTTGTTCTTCATCTTATCTTCTCATTGATATCCATTGCAATGACGTGCATAGGATTTCGAAGACGGGGAGTGGGGAGACGGTGGGGAGGGTGGTTGGGGGTCGGGAGCAAACTCTAAAATTCCCACGTCTGTAAATGCCTTCAAAAAACACAGCGTACTTCGTAAGCTTAAACCTTTCACTGTAATAACTTGTTAATATTAGATTTTAAATGATATTTTCGCTGCATGTTTATAATGTTCGGTGAAGTTTTTGAACAATCTCCGCACATGAAAACTTCCCGTTAATAATGCACGTGTAGATAGCGAACCATTTTTCACAGTTAATTCACATTGAGATTGGTCATAGATAAAAAAAAAAAAATCTAACAAGGCGACAGTTAAGTTTCGTAAACGGCGCCTGGTCATTTCTTTAACATAACTAGACCCAAACCTGAATTTATTTGGCACTGAATCTCGACAATTGCAAAATACGACGGAAAACTTCAACAACAGAAGCAAAGATATAATAGCAACTATTCACAATAATATCGTTCATTCCAATAGCAACGTTGTATGTGCAAACTACACCTTTGTACACCGACCTGTATTCAGGTAACGACACAGTTAAGCCAATGTCTGTTTGTTCGACTTCTGAATTCTAATTCTACGAATGCCAATTGCCAAAAGCCTCTGATACTCTTATGAGGCGTAACGCGCATGTTATCTAATCGGCTGGTCGGTTGGAGATACGGTAGATTATTAAACAAGGTTTCCACAATTTGATCTCTGGTGACTCCAAAATAACCTATGACTTCCACAAAAACAATAGGCTTTTTATACGGTACTTAATGTGTCACAACTACATACTAAATATGAAATGGTCCAAGGTTCCCTTCTTGAGATATCGTGTTTACAAAGGTTTTCACAATTTGACCCCTTGTGTCCCCAAATGAACTTTGACCTCCTCAAAACAATAGACTTCTTCTACTCTATGTTTGACACCTACACACGGTATATGAGGTTGGTCCAAGCTTCCCTACTTGAGATATCGTGTTTACAAGCAATGCGTAACACACACTCATCCGCCTGCATGACTACATAGGTTACGATTATCATTGAAACCAATAATAATACTGCAGTTGCCTTAATTCTTTCGTCTCAATGTTTTTTTTTCGGTTTATCATAAGTTAAATCCTGCAGCTTTATGTGCAATAGGCAGAAGTCTAGGTTTACAGGTAATACTTAAACGGTATATAAGGTGATTATGTGATTGTGTATGTCTATGGGTGTGTTTGTATTGTGTTGTGTGAACTGCATTTTCGATGCCTGTTAAGTACTGTACACTTCCCTGTGCTCTCATATATTTAGGCCATTTTCGTGTAAAAATCCGTATATGATATCATATATATTTCCTTCACGCTCACATTTAGTACAAAACGTATCAAAATCATCGAAAATACTACGTCGAAGTTAAATACGACTTACACTGGTATACATAGAATAAATTAGAATAAATTAAACTAAATGATAAATTTACCCCTCAACTGTCATTTTAAAGGTCATCTGTTGACCAATTCTCTCCAAGTTTTTAAGACAACTCGACATTCTATTCCCAATCTGTATCCAAATACAAATTGTCATCAGATATTTAGCACGCTCAAATTCGATTATAGTTAACCTGTCTGTGGAAAATCAGACCTTGAATGTTATGTGACCTCATGCGTGTGTAGTATATATGGTTCTATATACGCAAATGTTATACCCGCTCATAAGCTATCTATATATGATAGAAACTGCGTGATTCACCACCTTCTTCGCCCATATCGTTACGCAACAGTGGTCACACATCTACGGCAGGAGAAAAATGGTGTCACTAGTGTGTATTAAGCTTTGGAAGTGATAGATTATAGACGTGATATTTAGTCTTTTGCCATTTTAGTATTCTCCAACTCTTTGAACAAAATTGAGTGAATCAATCGATTTTGGATCATAGGATTGGTGTCGCAATGTGGCTATAGGCCTATAACGATGTGTGACAATTCAATCTCTATTTTTTTAAATGTGTTTTCTCCAACTGCTACTCCTTGTCTAAAGGTGCAGTGAATAATTCACCCATTTATCCACATCCACGCTGACATATATCTAAAGGAAACGTTGTTGTTTTTGTAAAGTATATATGTGTAAGAAACGTGTTCTTTCTTCATTGAAATGCACTCTCTATGGGGATATACTTAATCCTTTACTGTGATAATAAGGTGCACCCTTTGACATCCTCATGAATATTTAGTTTGACGTTAACAGTTGGTCATTGGGATATTCATAAGTTCACATGATCATGTATAAACACCTTATCGTCACAATTAGGCATTATTGTATAAGGGGTATATGTTGTTTGTTATTGTGAGGCATAATGCCATTTACTCTGTTACACTACCAGGATAAACATATACTTACTCTGTAAATCAAACCGTTGTGGTTACGGGAAAACGTGTAGAAATTACCAAGCTGAGACCATCGGCGACATAGTGGTTCAGTTACGTCTAAGAATAGACCACAGATATCTGCACCGACCTAGATCAGTTATGATATGGAATAAAGGAAAGTAAACAAAAATAACAATTTATTACTCTGCTACTGTTGGTGGTGTACTTGGTGGTGGGGGTTGGTCAGGGTAGGGCACGAATTACATTTGTGAAAGGACGATTTAATGTACCTGCAATGGGCAAAGCAGAACCTTGAAATCTTTAAATGAACGACAGACGTGTTTGCTCTCCTGCAAGTTTACTAAGTTATGTTTAGTAGCTTGACTAATTCAAAGGGACATATACCCAACCATCATCAGTTTGATAGCGATCGTTCTGGAGAACAACTCAACTCTCCGAAACAGCTGAGACAAATCTGGCTCCGTTTGGGAGATATTCCAATTTAACAGTTGTGTCTGGGAGCTGCCATTTTGTAAATCTGTGATGTCATAGAGCTACTCTAAGATTTGAAACCTTTTACTCTCTCTTTGTCTTTCTTTTCATATTTTCAAGATGAAATGTTAACAGTTTTGATCCTGGAACCAATGCCATCATTGCGTTATGTAACTAACTTCAATATTTATGATGCAGCATTTGCAAAAATCCTTTTCCATTCTTGAAAATAAACATTACAAGAAAAGTAAAGAAAAGAAAAACATAACATAACTTAATTTGAAGCACATGTGCTTCGATGAGGTCATATTTAGACGTGATCAAGCCTTCTACCTTGCAGTTGAAGGAACAGTACATCTGTGAGATCTCCCATACGGTATAAGAATTTTTTTTTTGTTAGCTGTTAATTCGGCAAAGTTGTCTATATTCCATAAATAATGATGTTTGAGTTTGTGTCTCCTGTATAGGCCATGCATGATGGATGATGCTAATGCAGAAATTATTCTTCAAAAGCAATTATTCTTAATTTAACAAAGGTTCCATTTATCAATTTTCTTTATACTAATATGGATATTGGGACATGTTGAGTGTTATAAGGTTTACATACACTGATTAAAGTTAGGTCATGCGTACCCGCATGCGCATTGCATAATTAACCGTTCTGCGTTATAGTTCACATCCTTTTGATATACCAGTATCTGTTACTGAGCTATTGAAAATACAGATATTCCAAACTGGATTATCGTTTAAAGTCTTTACAAGTAAAAAACTTACAAAAGGAATTCCAAACAAATTAAAATCCAATATTCCTGTGAAGAAAAAGAGAATGAAAAAGTCAGCAAGTTGCTCTTTAAAGTAGTGGGAATTTATAAACAAAAATCGTTCTTTCTTTGGGATAAAATCTTAACATCATGATGATATTATCGTTGGCTCAGAATTTCCTCAAGACTAAAAAGCCAAATTTGGTGGTTCTGTTTACTTTTCAGCACCCTTTGACCTCGTTTGTTTCCTTCGCCTACAATTTGATTAGATAGTCATTTAAAATGAAATCACAAAACTTTATGCCTGTTTCAAATTTATTTGCTTTAAGTTCACCGACGTTTACATAAGTCAATAAAGAAACAAAGCTTCTACTGTTATTACATAGCAAAAGTCAATACGGTAAATTCATCAAGCTTTATTCGATTACAATTTATAGCTTAAAAACTTTCCATGTGCTTACCAATGATTGATCTGCGCATGTGCAACCATAACGAAAAATTATCTCCCAGCCAATGACCGCTGTACTTTCCACTTCCTGGATACGTGGATCTGTTGATGACCAAACTACGCTTTCCAGTCGCTGCCCTGGCGGCACTATAAGTATAAAAGCAAATGTTATGGGCTAAGTTACCAGGTCCAATTGAAGAATTGTGGAGAGAGATAGATACGTCAATCAATACATCTATCAGCCTATATGTTACATTGCAAGTGTCACTTATAGCTCATCTGTATTAGCCCCACGTTTAAGCAAGCTAAAACTGCTCAAAGTTCTCAAAATTATTCTCTGAGGGTTAGACAATTGTGTCCGTAAACTACGGAGCCTGAACCGAAAGTGGACCGCGAAACATTTTCGATGGGTCGCGGGATATTTCCAGACAGTTTTCGAAGCTAACCGATAGAGATCGATTAATCGATTAAGTTTTTTTTTATACATCCAAGTCCATAGAATCGAAGATAATAATTCATACATTCCGAGCATCGAGTATGATGGCTTCGGGTTCTGGTGGTCGTGGCTCAGAACTCATGGATAATCCTAAGTCGCTGTCTTAGAACAAACTATGACGTAACCAACCTTACCGTAACGTGGCCATGGTCTGACTCCATCCGTACAAGTTGTGCATATTGTAATGAACCGTCATATTAAATTCGTCTAAGTTTTGGATCGCGCTCATGCATAGTGTCTGATCTGCCATGGTTTCGCCCAAAATGTCTTGAAAAAAAATAAATTGAAGAAAAGCAGATCATTAAATAGAAACCCATCGACACCACAACATATAATATAAAATACTGATCTGACAGATTATGACGTCAGATGTATCTTGATCATAGTATATATGTGTGGTGTGTGTGTGTTTGATCTATTGCTGGTGAAAGTATGTATATATGTATGTATATTAGATCCTCCTGCAAGCAGGAACTCGCGAAGAATCCTCATTGGCTTATCAAAGCCGCAAGCTCGACCGAAGTCAGTCTCTTACATTCATATATAACGTCCATGATTATGAATTGTTAATTGTCAACAACTCTGTAACTGGACGACATACATTAATCTGGGAGAGACTCGAACCGGGGACCTTATGATTGAAAGGCACCGGCGTTGAAAGTGACGATGAATATGCATGCAAATTGTGATGACTATAAAATGATCGGGGAGGAGGAGGGGGAAAGGGGAATCGAAAATGACAAGAATAATTTACAAGTTACAAATAGAAAACTGATTGGTATAAAGCAAACAAAACTAAAATTCTAGAACACGGTGATGATGATACAGTGAGATTTGTGTAAATGGGAAGAATTGTAGACGAGTTAACGGCTATAGGACTTCAGAATGATAGATTCCGAAGGGAGTGGAAGAAGGCATCGAGAAGGAACTGTGTCATTTGTGGGTGGAGCGGGGGGGGGGGGGGAGGGGGCGGGAGCCGGTGCTAAAATGCTTTTAACAGACATATCGGAGATCATGTGTTGATTGGAGAAAGGTAAGAGAGGAGTGAAGTAAATCAATATACTTAATAAATCATCAATAAATTGATAATTAATAAGTCTATGGTACTCACGAGGATGGTATGGTGGGTAGTCGTATTTGTTTTTCGAGCAGCCGTTCACAGATCCGTCAAGAAAATTTGCTGGTTCAGTCATGTCCTTTATAAGAAGACAAATTAGAAGAAATAAAACAAAAACATATGAAAGGAATAATTATGCAAAAAGCAAATTTCTATCTCCACTCCCTTTCCACCATCAGATCTCTGTCCTGTGATCGCAAATAGACCATAATTAAAATTGGGTCACTTTTTAGGGGTCACAAAGATACTTGGGTTTCTTTAGGGAAGAGAGGAAAGGGAGGGTGGGGTGGGGGAGGGAGGAGTGAAGAGAGAGCAAGGGAGATTACAGTTGATATAATGGTCCAGGTCAAAATTTCTTATTGATATGTTAAAGAGGATCATAATCTAAGCATTCTGATGAAATTGTTGCCACCTTTCGCACCAAAAGTGAACTTGAAAAAAAAACAGGTGTGACGTCATTGTTGCACACTGATAAATTAGGTTTTGTTTTCCTTTAAAATTTACGTCCCAATTTATACTCCACAATTCGATGCATCCATAATGTAAATGTACCATAGGTATTGATATTTAATACACTTCACAGCCCCTTTAAACAAACTAGTTACCCATTACAATCCAAGGTCAAAACAATAGACTGAAAAATAAAGAAGAAACAGCATTTTTGTCAGTGTGCAAATGTGACACACCTGTTTGCTTCAAATTCACTTTTGTTAGTAAATTCAGATTACGTAAACTGTCAATATGTCAACGGTACATATAGGAATTGTGAATGCAAATTTCACCAGAATTGTTTAGATTATGATCCTCCTTAACACAAAAATAAATGTTGACCTAGACCAGGGTTTCCCTAACTTTACCCCCCCCCCCCACGAACCCCTTGTGGATGTCAGAGTTGTCCACGATACCCCAACTTTTCGAGACACGATCTGAGTCATTATTATACTAAAATACGCATAACAGTGCTTCGTAAAAGATCAAGTATCACATGCACGGTACGGTACTACTATGGCAACTTATGCGTATGGAACGCGAAAAGAGTTTATCGATATGTACGACTTTTGTACATTACTAAAATTATATGATATATCAGATAGTAGTTCAACAAAAAGTACTCTAGTTTTGACTTACAGAAACGTCTCACAAACCCCCTGGGATGGACTCACGCACCCCCTGGGGGTTCATGCACCCCAGTTAGGGAACCCCTGACCTATACTATTCTTTTGAAGATTGAAGAGGAGGGGTAGAGAGGAAGGGGTAGTGAGTTATAAAGAGGGTAGTACCGTGCTATTTTTACTTTCTGTGTTATCATAAACAGCGTAATTTCCTTAAGATGGAAATGTTTGGTTAAAGACTTACAGCTGAATATTGATTGCATGAAGTATTTTGTGGATGCGTACATTTTATGCTAGACTGGACATTAAAGAAGTTATCTTCTCTTGAAAAGCCTTTCGGTTTTTTTTTACTTTTTCTCACGAGCTTTCTGTTATCTTTCAAAATAAAAGATCAATTCAGTTTAACTTACAATCCAGATAGCATCGAAGTCAATTTGGTCGTGAAAATCTACCACCTCTCTGATCCACCATTCCTTAGTTTGTTTCCGCTGGAAATCTGGAAATGCAACGTAACCTCGGTACGTCTGGAAAGATTAGATTTGATCATTCAAATTATTATTACCACTGAGCGAGATGGAATAGAACACATGGTTTGTAAACCAGAGGTCACCGATCACAAATCTCGTTCTATGAGGAAATACCTTTGTTCTTCCAGTTTCTAATTTAATTTATACCCAGTATTCCGTTCATCATTTTGTTTGTTGTATATAATATGTCTTACTTTTACTGAGCTTACATCTTTTGTTGTGACGTTATAGAAATAGCGATGTCTATTTTTAATCGAATGTTTAGAATTGAAAACTTTCTCAACCTTTTCAATCTATAGAAGTTGAAGAGTAAATAGAACTTACTTTGATTTGATAATCCCATGGCTTACTGTCGTCAATTCGTAAACCAGGATAAACTGGCCAAACCTACAAATTAACAAATATTCAATTGAGTTCAATAAAAAAAGATATATGAGTAATGGCAACATACAAGCATCAAGTAATCTTCCACTTGTCTGTTTTTCCTTATTTAACTGAAGGGGAACAAACTCAATCACCATCTTTAACTTATACGACAGATCTTTGTGAAGAATACGTCCTCCGAAACAGCTAAGAAAAGTCTTTCACTAGGAGTTATCCTAGTTTAAAAGTCGTGTCTGTGAGTCGTAATTTTATAAACCTTTGATGTCAGAGTGCCACAAGGAACCTAAATCTTTTACATTCTCCTTGTTTCATTTTCCATAGTTTCAATGGAAAATGTTGGCAGTGTTGAGACTGACACACCGACACCATCATTTGGATTATGTTAAGAGTTTCAATAATTTATGTCAAATTAAGACTTGTTCAAGTTTCTTAACCTACGGTATATGTAATGCAAACGGCATTGCGGTATACGGTTAATGCAAACTGCGGTTATTCATCAGTAAGCCGATTAACCGGACACATTGAGGTACTATTATGATCAAGTTTTCTGGTTACATTTCCTGTTAGAATGCTTTTTGTTTGTTTTGTTGTTGTTGTTGTTTTCTCAATAGTTAATTACCTTTCCATATATGATTTCGCCGTTTTCGTCATGAATAAAGACGTTCTTTTCCACCCCGTCATCATAGGGACGGTAGGTACCAACGGTCTCGTTAGCAGCTATGGCAGGGTCCTAGTAGAGAGAGAGAGAGAGATAGATAGATATAGATAGATACAAGTCCTGCTTCACGTATAGGCTCATGTCACAGACAGCATTACAACATGTATCATTGTTATAGCTTTATATTTCTGTTTCATGTTTCGGCAACTTAGGTCCGCGAACTTCTAAGGAGATTCGTGAAAAAAATGGAGGTGCTTGGGTGACGTGAGGTCAGCGGTAATTAGGGTCAGTTCACATTAGCCCATGTTTGATAGGGATCAGGTCATGGGTGATACTGTCTATGTCTGGGGGTCAGTGGACATTTCGTCATTGTTCTTATGGGGTGGGGGGGGGGTCTGTGGAAAATACGCATTATGCAACACCGCTAAGGGACGTTTACACTTTCCGACAACCATATAGCTAATTAGTAATGCGGCGTGTACAGAGGTGGTAGGTGCACGCAGTGAGAATGGATGAAAATGACGAGCTTGACGGTCCTTTCCCATACCCAACCCTCCCTCCCTACCCTCCCCTCTTCAATCTGCTGACAATATCACTATTCTATTGACAGAAAGAGAAAAGAAGAAAAGAATAATGTTACTTACTAATACAACAATATATTTGGTTCCTTCTTCCTTGATCTTTTTTACGAAATCTTTAAAAGCGACCTCTCCATATCTTTGGTCATCGATTGTAAAATCTCTTTTTCTGTCCATATAATCGATATCACCATATTGCACATCCTGCAAAAAAAAGAGTCAATCAATCAATTTTGATCAATCAATTAAGCAATGAAGGGATGGACAATTTTGGCAAATCATGTAGGCTATTTATAATAAATATGGTACCGTATAGCTAAATTTAGATGCAGGTCTAATTCTTAAAGGAGCTGTCTGGCTTTCATAAACCCTTCCCACTCGCCCTCTAAATTTGCTCAAACTACTGTAACAATGACCTATTATCTTACATGTGGGATGTTGTACATCCTCATCCTTGCCACAACTTCCTTGACTTTGTCGAGGCTATTGTATCCATATTTAGAGAGATGAAATCCAAGTGCCCAGTAGGGTGGAAAGTAAGGTC
>JAIPMN010126764.1:0-10254 GCA_020650975.1 Apostichopus californicus | reverse complement strand
ATGCATGCATTTGGCACACTGTTCATTTTCTAAGCGTGCAGTTAATATTGAAGCGTGCATTTGGCACTCTGTAAATTTTGGAGTGTGCAGCAAGTAACATCTGAAGCGTGCAATTGGCACATATATAAGATGGTCAGCTCTTACATAAAGGTTTCTTTTGTACCATAGTTTTACTTGTTTATTAGTACACTGTACAGTGCTCACTGTACAGAGGGCTATGCATTTCAACAGTATATTCGTATGTTGTCTTTGGCAGCAAAGGGGGGGGGGGGGATTAACACCTTAACTCTTCTGGGTTGCTAGGTAACTATCTTGTTCTTCCTGGAAATTAGCCTTCACAGGAAATGGGGTCTGTGTGTATATATTATAGGAACAAAGGAGTTTTGTGAGGGATATAGGGAGTCAGGCAGTTGGCTATGAGTATTAGAGCAAGGCAGTTGCAAAAGAAGAGAAAGATAGTTTTAATGGCTGGATAGTTTGTTTTAAACCTTAATTTACATTCAAGTTACTGTAGTCCTTATTATTTTATGGAAGTTGTGATATATTCAACTGACAATCTGGGACACTATTTATTTTAAAGGATACTATTTACTATAAAGGATATTATTTTACTTATAAAGGACATTATTTTACTACTGGATATTGACATTATTTTACTGAAAGGATACCCTGGAACTATTTCATATTAATTAAAGGATACTATATTGTTGGGATCAGACATTCATAATACCATTTAATGTGTTTAACTATACTGATGTGGTGGAATATCTGATGTCGTGGAAGATATGATGTCGTAGAATACTTGATGTCACCAGCAGTCGATCCAACTCACCAGAACAGACTTTTTAATTTAGTGTATTTACTTTAACATTTGGGTGTGCACGTACCTCACTACTGTAAGTTATTTGATTTAACTCTTTGACTGGGCCCAGATAAGCTGTATATTGTTTGTTATTCATATAATTTATTTTGATCCAATCCAGTTGAGTTTTCCATTTTTATGTGTCTTGCTCTGTGTTTGGTCATCACACCAAACCCAGAGTTCTCTGATCAAGAACAAACATTTATTTTCAGTGGCTAACACCATACACACAATGAACATGTACCAATGTTACCTATATGTACAAATACATGTCATTTGAGGTCAAATTTCTAAACATTGTTGGATCTACATGAAACTTGGTGACATTCATCATAGTGCCCTTGGGCTCTTGTTTATAAATCTTATTCCTATTGCAATAGTAGCAATACCATGTATTTTGTTTAACCATTTAATTATTCCTAAGAAAATAAGAGAGAATTGAAAATATTCCATGCACTTTTTTATCTACCTATTTTAATCTTCCAGGGAAGTTATTTTGTTCTAAATTTCAAAGTAAATCTTGAAAGAAAACTAACCATTCAATTGTTCTGAAGTTAATATTGAATAAATCTCATAATTCAGAGAGAATTGAAAATATTCCATGCAAGTTTTTATATTAATTTTGTTTTTCATCCAGTAATTAATGCACATAATTGTAATATATATACCAACTGGAAATTATGCGTGCATGCATGCATGCAAAAGTTTGTCAAGCAGAGCATGTTTTTAAAATGCATGCGTGAAAATTCAGCGTGCAAATTTGCATGCATGCAAAATTTTGTCAAGCAGAGCGCGTTTTTAAAATGCATGCGTGAAAATTCAGCGTGCAAATTTGCATGCATGCAAACATTTGTCAAACAGCGCGTTTTTAAGATGCATGCGTGAAAATGTTCCAATTGAGCGCAATTTGCATGCTCCCCACACGCATGCAAGAATTGCATGCATGTAAATTCTACGCATGCGTGCCCGGAGCATGCAATATTATCCCCCTGCATGAGTGACCGGAGCGTGCAATTTTATTCCCCTGCATGCGTACCCAGAGCGTGCAATTTTATTCCCCTGCATGCGTACCCAGAGCGTGCAATTTTATTCCCCTGCATGCGTGCCCAGAGCGTGCAATTTTATCATTTGCATGCATGCAACAGTAATTGCATGCGTGAAAACGTTCCAAAAGAGCCATTTTGCACATTCCCCACACGCTCTCTGTGCACATACCACAATTGCACTCGTGCAAAAGAAGGAAATATTTGTACGAGGGTATGTACCAAATACGACTTCAATCCAACTTGCCATTGCTGAGTTATCGTGTTTACGAGCCAAGTAACCCTAACGTACCCTAACTTTAACAATACCCCATACAATAGAATTCTTCCGAGGACGTGGTGATTCTTTAGAAATCACAACCGAGGACCTGAAATTCTTTTGTTCAAGTCCTCGGTCAGATAGAAAAACAAACGCGCGCACACACACGCGCACACACGCCAGGTGTGTTTTACTTTCACACCTCATTAATACTCATTAATAATCATGATATGAGCACCAAAATCAATGGGGTTCATTAACTCATTATGGACCACACCCACCAAGTATCGTGGTTACAAACTGATTAATAACTACTCTAACTACTCTAACACATGCAACCCCGCAGGTCAGGTGGAAGTCAGGTTCTGCATGCAGTAATACAACACACTGCATGATTACCTAGTGGAATTACTACAGGATGGAAGCAAAACTCCATGAATATCCCTAACTGTTGTGGATTCTTTTAAAAGTTCCCCATAAATTGGGGCTTTGACGTAAAAGAACCATGCATGCCAAACTGGGAGGAAGAATTACTATGCATGTAAGTTCACTATCCATTTATGCACAATTTTGCCATGAATATTACATTCTATAAGTGTTAAAAAGTGAAAACTGTTAGATAAAATAATTTGAAGAGGTTTCCCAGTTTGGGAATTAAAGAAAATGCTGCCAAACTGGACAGATCATCTTTATGTTCCATATATTTACTATCCATTAAGTGACACATTTGCCTTAAATTTTCAAAAACATCTACCACATGTTACCTTTGATTCCAGCCACAAAAATGACTCAACCCAATGTAGGATACAACTAAGCCACCAATTCACAGAAGGCACATTACAATAACTCAAGGACATGGAACAAATTATAGATGTAAATTGGGTACATATAGCATTGGTAGTTTCTTAATGAGCAAGTACAATATTGTCTTGCCTTGGTTTTCAACTTCATCCTTCCCGAATATTAGCGAATATTAGGGAATGACAAGGTTTACCTATTTCCCAAAGATAATGTGCTTAGCTATGATAATGTGATTAGCTGATCCATTAATCTACTCACATGTACTACCACAACAAATTGGGAGTGCACATGTCTACATTGATCTGGGTGATCGTGGACACTGCAACCACAATTGCATAAGAGCAAATTTTGTTATTGCATTTCCCCTTTCTGTTACTGTCTTTGATACAAACTGGTTATGTCACTTGCATTGTATAATGTAAAAGACCAAAAACAAGATAATAAATCAGCTCAAAATTTGATAAATTTGCTATTTTCTGACTGCATCTTACTTCTCCAAAACCTTCTAGACAGGTAAATATGACATTTTTACCAGGAAGCGGAGTGCAAGTGCCTCCATTATGACAAAGGTTAGGGGAACATCCACCCACTGGAAATTGAAAAGAGTAAATACCATGTGTTTTCTATTCAAAAGAAAACAGTCCCTTAATCCTTTGTCAGAGAATCCAGTCATACAGCTGTGAGTCATATACTTTCAACTTACAACCTGAACCGGGATTTGGATTCAGACCTCATGGTCAATATGCCGATACTCTAGCCCACCGACCATCAGAAACAGATACTATGTCCAGTAGTCTAATCCCAGTAAAGAAGATATTACTTTAACTGCGGAAAATGTCCACTATCTGATAATGTGAGTCCTGTCTAAACAAATATAGCCATACTAGAGACTAATCATGACGTACAATTCAACCATTTGACACTCCTTGATTGGATTTGTGAAGAGATACTTGGACAGAAATATCAAAACACCAGTGCAAATGAAAAATGTTTGCTTGAAAGACAAAACAACACTTGTTTACAAAGCATGCAAGTTCATCTCAGTATTATTTGCGATTAGCTTCTGTCATTCAGAAGATAAATTTTTTTAACGAAGCATGATCCCAAATGGTGCTACTTAACAAACAAATGTGAATTTATAAACAACCTGATTTGCTCCATTCTTCTTAAAAGAAGAAACCGGATTAGGCAATACATAACTCACTGTGTTATCTAGGAATCCAAAGTCTATGCAAGGGCCAAATTAATCCAGATTAGGCATCAAACTAATTTTAGGTTATAATGTAGTTATAAGTAACATTAGAGTAATATACTTTGTGTGCAAGTGGGTCCAGTAAATCCAGTTGGACACTGACAGACAATGTTGTTATTGGCAAGGTCTATACATGAGCCACCATTCTGACAGGGATTGGGGGCACATGCATTCTCGGCTGAAAAAGGCAAGAAAATAAGTCTTAATTGTTTACAAATTTTAAGGTTGGATTGACAAGGATTGAGAGTCAAGACATTCAAGGCAAAACTGAACAAGAAAGCAGACTATTAAATAAGTTACAATCTATTACAGTAAACAACTGCTTTAGTATGTATAATATTTCCATTGATTACAAAGAAGAAGCTGTGGGGCTCCTGTTATATTCTATAACTTTGTACATTGAGACTAAGAAAGGTGTATCTGAAACGTTCTTGACTAATGCTCAAAATAATATACCACATTCCACATCAAAAAAATGTTTGGTTATAGCTATAGGTAACATTAGAGTACATACTTTGTGTGCAAGTGGGTCCAGTAAATCCACTTGGACACTGACAGACAAAGTTGTTATTGGCAAGGTCTATACATGAGCCACCATTCTGACAGGGATTGGGGGCACATGTATTCTCGACTGAAAAAGGCAAGAAAATAAGTCTTAATTGTTTACAAATTTTAAGGTTGGATTGACAAAGGTTAAGAGTAAAGCCATTCTTGTGAAGTTTTGAAGGAGAAACACAGACATAGCACATTCAATTTCATCATAGGTTTGATGAAGATATTATTCCTAAACGTTTACTAGAATAGAAAAGCTAGTTTAAAGATGTATAAGAAAAAAAGATATACTTGAGTGAATCAAGGATAGAAAATGACTAGAAAATTATCGAGAAACTTCAAGTTTACCAATCAGATTAATGGTGAATAAAACTGCAGGGAGTGACATTCACCAATCTGGTGAGAGCTAAATATATATGTTAAACTCACCAACCAGGTCATTGGTAAATAACTAGGGTACTTAAACTAACCAATCAGATTAATGATAACTAACTAGGGGAGTTAAAACTCATCAATCAGGGCAGAGATTATATAAAGTTTTATATTTACCTTAATCTAGATGATATAACTTAATACCAGGATGAAAACATTTCTTGGTTCCTTGCTGCTGCTCATTGATTTGATTAACAGGGAAGACTCCAAGTATGTAATGATGATGCATTCCCTTAAGTTATGTGTACAAACTGATTTTACCATAATGCTTCATAAATATGCATGAACCATTGGTAGCACATGTCAGCTATCTACAAATATCACTGATCCAACTTTGAAGATCAAACATATCGTTTCCACATAAGTGACTGCATTTTGATATATAATCCCTCACCCAGTTAATCATACAAACTTGTTGTACTAGTTTACTTGTAACCTAGTTTGTTGTAACCTAACTAATGCAAGGCCACACCTCATAAATACACGTTATCAATTGCAACACACATCGCCATGTGAAGGCTATCTAACAATAACACACTCACGTTTGATGAAACTGTGACTAATATGATTGTCTAGTTATTGCAATTTGAAGATTTAGCTGTTTGACCATGTGACCTCATTAATATTCCTGATATGAGCACCAACATCAATCGAGTTCATCAACTAATTATGGACCACGCACCCACCAAGTATGGCATTGTTCAATCATTCCCTTGTTGAGTTATAGTGCATGCAAACTTTAATTAAGAAAATAACGCTCAGCCCCGCCTCCTCATAAATATGCATGAATCAATTGCAAGACACATTAGCATGTAAAGGTGGTCTACCTATATATCCATTCCAAGTTTGAAGAAACTCCAACTTGTGTATCATTCATACAAACTCAAGTGTCATGCACATACACACACCCACACCCACACATACGCACACGCCATCACCATCCCATAGATTGCTTTGGCCTTCAGCTAGGAATCCAAACTTGGTACTCATGAAAACTTTTTATTTTAAACTTACAGAGCAAATTGTACATTGAATCCGAATAACCCTTTGTATTTAGGAACACAGAGTATGAAGTATATAGGTCTAAACAAGAAAAAACACCTGTTACCACTCATCGATGTTCTCTTTGCCAGAAACACTTCAAATGTTGAATTGTTATTTCTGTTTTATGACAGTGTAATTTTGCAAACATTCTTGTGTCACTTTATTAAATTCTTTTCCCCCTTTAGCTAATAGTAAGCCGGAACACATTTTTTTCCAGGGAAAGATACTATCGAGACATTTTTAACCATTACCTCGACTAAACCTCGTATGGTAACTAAATACCTTTATTTTGTACCATAAGTACACTTAGCTGTATTGACTTGTATCTAATTACAAGATATTTACTTACAAGGAAAGCAAGCTGCTAAGTTAGTGTCTGGATCTCTGTCACAAATTCCATCGGGGGCACATTGATTATTTTCAGTTCTGCATAAGAATGGTGGATTAGCTGGAAAGAAAAGGAGAGAAAATGGTACAATCATGCAAAGAAAACAACTACAACAGGGGCGGATCCAGGGGGGGGGGCCGGCCCGGCCCCGGCCTGGCCCGGCCCCTACCTTTTTGGAAATCAGTTGCGTTTTTTTTTATGTGGGAGTACTTCAAATTCCTAATAGGCATAACTTGGTGAAAGAAAAGCCTAATATATCCAGTTGCTCTTCCCTGAAACGCGATCGTTTTTATTCCAAATTTGAAACTAAGACAATTAGTTTCAAATGAAAGGGGGTGTAGGCGGTTTTACACTATCTAACGCAACGTAGTCGCCAAGAACCTGAAGTATTTTTAAGGGAGGGGCCGAGGAACATGAACTTATAGCATGCTCCTCATGGTGAAACATAATTGCACCTATTAGGTGAATCGAGTGTACTGTTAATAGTAGGAGAGACTAGGTTCTTATGACCAACTAGACCGGTTTCTGCTCTCAAACTTTATAGGAGGAGCTTCATCAGTAGTAGCCTTTGAATATTTTATATTCGGCCTGGGCGTCTCGTTCTCAAAATGCATCTATTTTCTGTGCACGAGTTTTTTATGGACTCATAGTGCAGCTATAAGAGCATCTAACAGAGCTTCGTGTGAACCTTGAGAGTCAGCTGATTCTTCGTTAGTACGAAACCTTGAGTTAACAAGTAAATCTTTGAGATTTTGGGCCACTTTGTAGGCTAGAATCGGTTCTTTTGGAAATAGTCTGGATAATTCCGCGTGTTGCAAGATTAAGTGCCAATGTTTCAAAAGTGCTTTTTTCAAATGCGTTTGTATACCCTTTTTGCTTTTTGTTTTACATGATGAAGCGGATTCTCATTTTTTTTTTTAGGTCTTTCAATGACTTGAGAAGATCACTTCTTTTAGGGTTTTCTGGAGTTGCTATGAACTTCAGACCTTTTCCCGGCGCAATAAACTCTATATTGGACATGTTTCTGTCTGATAGGTTCTTTACGAACTTTTTTAGTGTTTCTGCTTCTTTTCGAAGACATTGGGCTTTTGAGTGACTACTTGTAGTCTGTAGCTCCCTGTTGGTGATGCGGAATTTTTCGGAGCTTTTAGTAGCTTTTACTGATCGGACATATTTGCGTTGACTTTTTGGAGGATGGTTGTCAGTAGCCGGTTTGCCTCAGGAGCTTCTATAGTTGACTCTAGGTCGGTCTCGGCTCTTGATTTCTTTTCTAGAAATCTCTCCCGTTGCCTTTTGGCCTGAGGGATAACTCTTCTCTCCAGATTCTACGGAGTGTTCTGCCTGCCCGTTGGAGCAGTGGCTGAGCGTCCATACAGTCAGGGGGGCGGATGCTCCCCCTGACGGACTCATATGGACTGCTGGCGCCCTTTTCAGCCTTTTACTCCTTTTTACTTATTCGCCATTACTGACTTTTTATTGCGCTCTCATCTACCTGTTATGCTCTCATCTATTCTGTTGGTGTAATTTTCTGACAGAATGGCGACGACACCTATTTATTCTTCGTTTATCTGCAAATTAGCAAGGCCTAGAAAGGGGCATTTCCAGCGATCTAGGGAGTATCTTTACTCAAAAAATTTCTGTACGCTCCGCGCCAACCTGTGGTGGCGCTCCGCTTAGATAGTGTCGGCGCCCCTACAGACCATTCTTGCCTCACTGACCAATACCCCTAGCTCCGCCACTGCGTTGGAGCACATGATTCCAAGAATCAAAGAACTCCTTCGAGTGGTTCAGTTGCCCAGGGAGTCTAGGTGGGTCTCTTTGGACCTTGAGTTGATAGGTGGCGTTTTGATCGCCGTCTATCCGGGAGATTTCTTTTGTGAGAGTGATGAGCCTTGACTGGAGCTCCTTCAGCGTATCTGCCTTTTAGCAAAAACCCTTGATCTTAAGTCCATTTTACGGACGTTGTTCAGTCGGAAACCCTTTGTTTGCCTTTACGGACGTTACGGAGCAGCTGTAAACCATTGTTAGTTTGGTCAGCTGATCGGTTTGGGAGTAGCTCTTTTGTTATAGAGTTGGGTTCTGGAGGCGGCAGTGAAGTCAAACGGTGAAGGCCTGTGATTGGTCCAAATTCTGTTGTAGAAGCCTTTTTGCCATAGGCTACAACGTGGTGACGCACACACACTCTTATGGTGTAATTTTTAGTTTCTGAGCGACTAAAGTTCTGTGTCTCGCTCTGGTGAGACGATGGAATATTCAGCGTATTTTCCATCCAAGTTTAACGTTAGAGATTCCTCGAAAGAATTCTCAGTGGTTATGCAAACCTACGTCTCAATATTCCGAAGAACAGAGAGGCAAATTGAAATGAAAGAGGGGTGTTTTTCCTGGGAAAAAACAATCACGCGGGCGAAGTGGGGGTTGGGGGGAACATTACAGCGCGCCGGGGCGTTGTGGAAAACCTCCATATTGGCTAAGTATATCATAATTATCTCATTGAATATATCTTGTTTTATGTTTTTTCTTAGGGTGAATCTGGTGTCATAATTTTCGCGCAAAAGAAAAAACGAATCAACGCAATAATAGTGTATCCATTGTAGTGCTCTACATGCACTGTTGAGTGTTGTTAAATATGTGTCTATCGAGAAAAAATATGTGCACAAAAAAAGCGTGTCTGCAACGTTTCTGGTTTTTCTAGTTTTTGGCGAAATGTTTCACCATTTTGCATCTTAGCACTCACAATTAACCAAAAATTTCCCCCTCCCCTTAGACCCCTCCCCCAGGACGCAGATCACTAAAGTGCTACCATCGGGATGTCGGCCCCCCTTTCTCAAAATCCTGGATCCGCCCCTGTACAAGAACTTGATTTAGCCTAAAAAAAACAAACGAGAATTTTTGCCATCTGCAAATTATGGTTCCCCATGCTTTAAAAATGAATGAAAATAAAAATAATAAAAAAATTCCCGACATGTTTAGGAATAAAACACATCTTACAGTATACTATGAAGCCCTACATATTATCATGAATGCACCATTTCACAATTAAAGTTCACCATACATACTAAGAAAGAAAAATGAGATGTACTCACAATCAAACAAGGTTCTGAACCTGCAGAAAGCGATATTACCGGACGTATCCGTGAAGTTGTAGTGGACGTACTGTGGAACACCGAAACCTATATCACTCCCTGGCACTAAGGATCGAGAAACAGCAGGAGGTTCACCATCATTGTCTGTTGCCGTCGGCTCCGCCCAGAAGAATGGGAAAGAGTCAATGTTTGGTGGAAAATTCAAAAATTCAAAGTTCTGATCGCAACCAGTGATGACTGGTGGTGTGATGTCACCATTAATCACAGCTGCAGGAGAAGAAGAGAGATAGAGCTAAAGGTCAAACAATTATTCATTACTCAAAAGGTGACAACTTTATGGGAACATTTTTCAGTCTTTAATGGGGGTCATAGTCTTTTAAAATTTAGGAAGAGTTAACAATGTGTCTACAGGGGCGTATCCAGGATTTCCTAACCCGGGGGGCGCGAATTACTATCTAAGCGGAGCGCCACCATCGGTTGGCGCGCAGCGTACAAGAAAATTTCTGGTTTTGATACCACCCAGATCACCGGAAATGGC
>JAIPMN010126761.1:0-10551 GCA_020650975.1 Apostichopus californicus | reverse complement strand
TCAGGCCTCGACAAATTTTTTAAAAACTACTCGCCAACTGGCGACCTAGTCTAAAATTCCTTGCCAAAACGTTAAATTTACTCGCCATATTTTCTCGCTAATTGCAGCCTAGGTAGTAAGGCTAACTTAGGATATCGCCGTATAGTGTTACTGTTAATTGTTTACAGCAAAATCGATCTATTTAAATTGTGTTTATTCAAAACTGTTTAAAACATGGTATATGTGAAAATAGAAAATGATGAAACATTGTAAGCATTGTTTAGGACACAAAAATAAGCAATGGCATGGCTGACAATTAGTAACTTTCACTTGACATGACATCAGACTACTATATCAGTGTATACATGTGTAAGTATCATTAATAAGTTAAGATAACGATTGGCACTGACAATTAATATTGTTATCGATCGATTACTGAGTGTCGGACTAACAGCTTTCATTGGTCAGGTCTCGAGAATTTTCAATTTTTTGGGACTAAAAATTATTCCTATACACTTCCTGTTTTCCTTTTCGAGATATGTCATGTCATTTCGGCAAAAATATTATTTTATGTTTGTTTCCTTGAAAGTTCAGTTCGTATCACTACACTTCGTAAAAAGTCACCGCACCTGAAAAATCTCTGAACATAATGTACGTAAAAGTAGTAAGCGATTTCACACAGTTATCTCCCGTTGACATTGGTCGTTGAACAAAATTGCAATTTTAAACTTTCTTATAGGAATATATACATTTACTGTTGCTGATGAAGGAAGAAACCACAAAGCTCAGACAGCAGTGACATTGTGATACTTGAAAAACTTTTTGTGAAAATACACAGGCTTTTTTTTTTTTTGCACATATTCTGTTTCTACTAAACTTCACGCGAATACTGCTGCTTACTTATCTTTGCGAAAATCAATAAATGATGGTGTTGAATGAAGTTGAATTGTTTGAAGATATGGAGGGGGGGGGGGGATTGGCAAACTATTTCTTCATCTGAGGAGTCGCTCGTTGGTGGTGATTTGCGTTTGATGTTGTGTTTGGGGATCGATATCCGTCGGTGTGACGTCGCCCTTTGCTGGAAAATTACCTCTTGTCAATTGATGTGGTAGGGTTGAAATCTGTTATGGACGGGCCAATCTCAGAAATTTGCATTAAATCCTTTATAGTCTGGGGCAAGAGAAGTGTTCTTTGGGAAGTTTTGATTCTATTGATGGTTGCGAATCCCCTTTCACAACCTGCATAACTCACTGGCAGAACCACCATTACTTTAAATAATTCAGACAACAGAGGATAGTTGCAGCCTTCCTGGATTACAAGCTGGGAGAGGGCACCAATGGAATATTTTTGCCACTGACTTGAGACTTGAGTTGGGCCCACTCTTTTTGAATTTCCTCCTTGATTTCTTTAAGCCATCTGGGTTGTTCTGATCATTTAGCAGCAAAGTATTACAATGATCAGCCATCCTCCCAAGTTCTTGAACACCCAATGAAATTCAGAGTTTCATCTTTTCTTGCTGGCTGTAATAAGGGTCAACAATTTGGTAACAGAACTGAAAGTTTGTCGACAAAAGCCGAAGCTATGCCTCATATTACTGACTTGTGAATTGGGATATAATGTTTTACTTATTGACATGTCAGGTAGGCTTAATCTTGCGATTGCGGTTAACCTACTGACAACACTGTTTTCATTTGTACCAATCGTACACACAAGGTACCCTCTTTGAGTTGTCGCTACGCATTTAATTAAGTTTGTTGTTTTTCATTTTGGTTACACCTATCTTGCATCATTTAGTTTGAGCGACTAGTATCAAATTAATTTCGAGCTGGTGAACAGAGCTGTTCCTTAGGACCTACTTGTAACAGTGCACTTGATAATACTACTGTGATGTGTAACATTAGGCAATAGGCCTTTCTTGATTGGCTCACAAGTTAATAGTAAGCATATCGTATAAAGTCAGTGAACGAATGAGACACTCGCCAAAATGTCGAGCGTAGTGCATTTTTTGCTCGCCAGTTGCAAAATTCTATATAGATATATATCTATATCATGATAGCAAAGAAACAATGTGTCTAATATCATTTTGCAACAATACCACATCATTAATATTAAACAGTTCCTAAGATAAATTTTTCTCTTATTCTTCTTCACCATAGTTGAATTTTATAATTCAATAAAATAACAAGGTGTGGCACGAATCTTTGTGCTAAGTAGCTATTAAAAGAAGAATAGATTTATTGGAGTCTGCTAGGAATGTATTGTAGGTCCACACTTTAGAATCTATCATAGTTTTGTTGGCTAAACAGTCTGTTGTAAGAGTGATGCCAAAAGAAACTAAAAGTTATTTAGCCACTGGTGTCACATAGCTATGCTTGGATAATATGCAGCATGCACCGACAGCTGTGTTTAGGTTAACCAGGTCCACTTTGCCACTGTAACTAAAATATAAACTATTCAAGCTTTCTCAAGCTTTCACAACAGTTAAATGTCATTTTATTCAACAGAAGATCTGAACAGCTGAAGTAAGATGTTACTGAATGTCAGAAACTGTTTGAAATAAAAATATTGGTTTTGATTGTGCTTGACTGCATAAATGCCTTTGAATTATTTTCGTATCGCAAATTTTGTATTAAAAATTCAGTCATATGAGTACTGTGCTTTGAACTGTTTGACCATTTACTTGCATTTAGTTGTGTTAGCTATTTTTTTACTTTAAAGTCATATCTTAAAGAAAGGTGAACATTGTAGTCTTTCAAATCACTTCCTTCTTTAAGCAGCTGCCTTGTCTGTCAAACCTTTTATTTCTTTACAGATGGGAATTCTCCACCACAAATTGGGCCCTGTCCAACAGATATTAATACCGTCCCAAATGGTAACCAATTCTTCCTTCAGTTCACAACACCTTCCTGTACAGATCCTGATGGAGATCAAGTAACTGTGACTTGTATTCCTGCTTCTGGCTCTAATATAGCCAACATTCCTGGTGTTATAACTTGTACATGCACAGATTCATCTCAGGCAACTGATTCAGTTACATGTCCAGGTAAGTGTTGAATTCTTTACCTGATTGCTGTCATTCCTTGAAACACTACATTCCTTATTTGTATTCATCATTGTAATGGGATTGTTGCAAAGATAGGGTCATTCCTACGTTGATGAGACTGTTTAATTGTAAGGTATCATAGTGTTTGATTCCTTGACACAGCTACGCAAGGAATTACTAACCAAGGTCTAGCTTTCTAATCTTTTATATTTCTGACAATGAAATGAGGATTGAGAGGGTTGTGTACATGGTTTATTTTGGTATGGGCTATGCATGTTATGTTATTTTAGCTATTAAAGGGGACACAAATTCAACAATCATCCTTGATGTCTATGACAGAGACCTTCATGGAGAAGAACCCTCCCAAAACAGCTAAGCAATATCTTGCTTAGTTTGGGAGAGATATTAGTTTGAAATCATGTTGAGTTCCTGTAATTTTTTGAATTTGTGAGGTCATAGTGCCACTAGAAACTGAAACCTTTTAATTTATCTTTAACATATATTATATAAAGGACTTAACAAGTTGTTTGTGAATATACTGGTTAATTTGTAGGAAAATACCGGGTTAATGATTTTACTAGGTTTCAAATTACTGGAAAGTGTTTTCAACTGTTGGCATTCCTCTGTTATTACATCTTTTGAATGTCTGTGAATACTGTGCAAAAATTATGAAATTTCTTACAATTTGATGCCATCCTTTTACAAATTAAGACAACACATGCCAATCAAGAGTCAGCTGAATTTATTAATGTGCTCTCACCACTACATCAGCTTATTATAGTATTGAACTTTAACACTTTAAACGATAGTATAAGGCTAAATGTTAACACTTGAGTTTCATTTTAACTTCCCAGCTTCCCTGCTCCTTCTGTAAGGTTCTGTGGGATTGTGATTTTCAATAATGAACAAAAAATGGTCTTCATAATAGTGCAGTTTTAACAATATGTAAACTTGTGGTAAAGGTGTCACCAACAAGTTTGTTTCTAGCTAAGCTGAAAGCTTTCGTGTGAGGTATAGCGTTCGAGCAATTTTTACAAAATTCTTTCACTTTTTGCCAACGTGTTTGAATGACTGCCATTTCGTCATTTTTTTTTCAAGTTGGCTGCAATTTCGTGAGTGGTTTGTGTGCCTTAAGTCTTAAAACATGTTTATCATATTTTATAAATTTGAAGGTCATTTGAGGTTACCAGAGGTCATATTCTGTAAATGTAAAATTTACTTCGTTCCTCTCTTAACTGTCTCCCCACAACCTGAGCACCCTGATTCTACCGTGCCTAGAATGTCCTGGTAACCTTTTAACACTGTGCACCCTCTATGACCAGCTCCTCCGGTCACTGCCCTTCCTTCCCATTCTTCCATCCAAAGTGTCTAGATCGTTATTTTCGAACGGATTTTTTCCAGCTGATTTCGTCCACTTTCGGTTTCCTAGGATGGGAATTTTTTTCCCATCCACTGTTTTTTGGAAGAGTTTGGAGTACTTTGCAGCCCGATAAGTATCCTTTTCTTGTTATTAAAGGGGTTTGTAGGGCTGTATTGAGCAGCGATTACACCGTGTTTTCTGGGCAAACACTAAAGCGGGTAGCAGTTACCCGAATTGTTTACCTTAGTTAGGCTAGTTTTCCCGCCGTTTTCCTACACACACGCTATATGCAATAGTTTGCTTTTCTCTTGTTTATATCGTTCATATTGTTCCCTTATTACCTCTCTTGTTTCCTTGAGTTTTTCTCTCCAGGTTTCATCCCTGGTTCTTCTTCACTTTGAGTGGGGTGGCTTTTTAGGCCTATTTTATGAATACCTTGTAAGCCTCGGGCCTCTAGCCAAGGCATTAAAGGTACTTTTATTCACATCTCTTCCTTTGTTAGCTTATTTCCCCTTCCCTGTTCTCCCATCTTTTGGTATTATTTGTTAAGAAGTTTTATTCCTTTAACTTGGGGTTTATCAGTCATGTCTCAGGGTCAACTGAAGTGCTTCAATTGCTCCATGTTCCGTCCAGGGAGGGCTTGGGACGAGTATGACCTTTGTCCTAAGTGCCGTACTAGCACCAGAAGGAACCCGTGTCTGGTGTGTATTCAGTTCACCCCCAGTCAATGGCTAGAGATCGATGCCTGGCTAGCAGGACAAAGGATGAAGCTTCAGGACAAGCTCCCTAACCCCAGCGGCTCCCTAGTAGAGGGAGAATTAGAACAAATGGGAGAGGAAGAGGAAGGAGAGGTGGCAGAGAGGAGCCCAGATAGGGCAGAGGAAGAGATTGAGGAAAGAGAAAGAAGGAGAGAAAGAGAAAAAGTGCCTCCCACGTTCACAGCGACGTCCCGTCTGATTTTGGCAAATGGAAAAGGCAAGGAAAAGGGCAAGGAAAAGGGCAAGGCTCCGGCCAAGAAAAAAATTCCCAGAAAGAAGTCCCGCACGGCCTGCCTGGAGAGAGCATCCCAAGCCATGTCGCTTAGGAGCACTCCCACGGAGAGGCAGGTGCCGTGGGCACTGGAAAACCTAGTCTGGGTCCCATTCGGAGTGCACAAGAGGGAACCTGCGGCGGGACTGTTGCAGCATCAGAGCCAGTCCCGGAGCAGGGACCAAGACAGAGAGCCAATAAGATACCCTGCTGGGATCCCATACTGGGACAGCAGAGGAAGAGAGACATCCCGCAGACCAGCCAGACAGGAACGCAGTAAACTCATGGTCCCGATCCGACAATTCGGGGGGTGGAGATCTTCTGAAAGCACTTGGGCTTTGAAAAGTCGCCAGACCTACCACACAAACCAACCTGGGTCTCCAAACTGACAGCAACAGGGGAGCTTGCTAGCGGACCAAGAACCACCATACCAATCAACGCCTCGTGCTACGATAGGTTCGAGGCAATTGCAGACAAAAAGAGATGGACTGCATTCCCAGCAAAAGCAGAACGATCCATCAGAGTACCAGACGACAATTAGCTCTGTTTAAGTGTCCATCTATCCCGCAGGAGGCTAAAGAAAAAGTGAGATCAGAACAGGGGTCCTCATCGTCACAAATTTTCAGAAACCCTAATCAGAGAAAATTAGAGGAGCTGCTGGTCGACGTGGACGTAGCTGCACGCTCCGGGATGAAGTTTACCTCCGTCCTCATGCTCACCGCGGAGGTACTGATGAGACACCACCAGCAGCTCCCCCAGGACGACAACCATGTGTCCAGAAACGAAACTGGACAACTATTACTACTCCTTGGTCAGCTCGTGAAGCTGGCGTTCGATCAATTTGCCGAGTTACCACACGATCAGTGAAGGCCAAGAGGGATAATGTCATATCCTCCATCCGCTGGCCATCGGTGGAAGGCAAGGATGTTGGCCTTACCGTCCCTTGAAGATGCCCTGTTCGCTGGAATCTTCCAACAGAAATTGCAGGAAGAAGTGTCCCGCAGAGAAACCCTAGCTAAATCAGAATTCCGATCATCGAATAGATTTAGAACAAGACCCTACCATCCAAGAGAGACCAGGCAGGCCAGAGGAGGCAGAGGAACTTCTCTCAGCACACCAGCAAGAGGGTACTCGCGGTGCACGGGACGAGAAACAACCAATCGACCACTTCGTCCATAGGGAATGAGAGGCAGAGGCCTAATGACGACTCGACGGGACAGCCACCGCTTCTCCGCTTGACCGCCATTTGCCGCCCGGCCCTATGGGTGCCCACCTCACCGCGGCCATTCCGCCGGTGGGGGGGAGATTGACATACTTTAACCAGCAATTGGAAACTATTGGCGGGGAAAAATGGCTGTTGGAAACAATTCCACAAGGGTATCAGATAGAATTCACCTCCAGTCGGAAGAAATCATATCACACCTGCAAGACACAGAGAACTGGGACCGAGGGGTCCCCTTCATCCTGAATCTGCTACATACGCACTCCTTCAGTTTTATCCATGTTCAGTCGTTTATGTCCCTGACCCCCTTCCCAATTTTCAGTAGGGATTGAAGCCCCTGTTTAGAGGAGCTAGGGTTAGGTACCTATCAGATAAAAAGGTGATGTCTGACCTTGATAACACAAGAACAGTGATCCTGTTCAACAGAAAATTGCCAGTTGTGTAACAATAGATCTGTCAATATAAACTTTTCATAACCTGTTGTATAGATTTAAGTTTATCATTATGAGTGACTAAAGTAAACTTGTCTGGGACCATCAGAAAATGTCTTCATACACATGCAGTGATTGGAAAGTGTGCAAATTCAGTTTTACATGAAGCTATTTTGACTGTCTTGTGAGATAAAGTCAATATGCTTTCTGATTCCTGTAGTTTTCTAAATATTTAGCAAAAAATAAAGGTGTCCCGTTGTTCTGGGTAACACCTGCATTGAATGGTTAACTTATTCCTTTTTGTTTCCTTGCCGAAGGCCGATTTATACCATGGTGATGGCGTGTGTTTGCGTGTGCGCGTGTGCGTTTGTCTTGTATTCTGACCGAGGACTTGAACAAAAGAATTTCAGGTTGTGATTTCTAAAGAATCACCACGTCCTCGGAAGAATTCTATTGTATGGGGTATTGTTAAGGTTAGGGTACGTGGATTTGAACAATGGTAAATACAATGGGGTTCTCGGTCTGAATGTAATACAAACATGTGCATGTGTGTGTGTATGTGATGCCTTGGCTTCTAAACGTGATCATTCATCCTTTGTAACTGGTATGAACAAGAAACTTATAAATCACAATCTGAGTCATAATTTTTTGGGGGGAGAAACTTGGATTGTTGTAAGCTTGTCAACTATTTGCAATGAATCAGAAATAGTCATGAAGTGGTAAAATGTTCCTTACAGTTGTTAAAGAGGTTGGTTGCAGAATTGTTCAGTTTACTCTTGTTGATGGCTTTAGAGTGCATACATGTGATATCTCCACACATTACTGCTGTAATTACTCTCAAGAGAGCTGAACTCTCTGG
Organism: Apostichopus californicus; assembly: GCA_020650975.1. Taxonomy (NCBI): domain Eukaryota; kingdom Metazoa; phylum Echinodermata; class Holothuroidea; order Aspidochirotida; family Stichopodidae; genus Apostichopus; species Apostichopus californicus. The sequence continues at coordinate 2,628 of JAIPMN010126761.1, read as the reverse complement.
TGTTCTGATTCTGACTTAATTGTAACTCTGGCTACATTTTAATCACTTATCAATCAGGTGAATGTACACATATACAAACATTTTAAGGCAAGAAATCACAGCCTTTTCTGCAGGCTTTCTCATTTATAACTTCATGTATTCCCTTTAAGCTGTTTCTTAAACTTAAATGGCAATACATGGATTTACTGTGAAGTATGGCTCTTTCATGTTTGTACTTTATGTAAGACTCAAATTTATGCTTCTTGTTTTTCTCTTGTACTTTCACAATTGTTCATAATTCAAGGAACTTGCAATGATAATCATTAAATAGACAAACCTAGAGAATAAAGCATGTGGTGGAGATATGCAGTATTTCTTACACTGTAAAGCAGTGATGTTTCATCTAGCTTGCCATCCCTGTTATGATGATATAAATCTCATCTGGTGATGAGTAACTTAATGAACATCAACAAGTGCTCATAAACAAGAAAGTTCCCTTCTCTGATGTCACAGATTTTATTATATTACTTAAATTTGGGAATTTAGGCAATAAAGAGTTCATATCGAAAATAAAACCAATAATATTATTAATCACTGTTGTAAACTGTGAAACTAGGGTGTACCACCATGTAAGGGAGAAGCATAAGTGTAAAGTAGTGGATGTTATACCTTTATTGTATATGGTTATACCATGAAATAAATTTAATCACTTAATTTCCCATATGTTTCAAGTATTTCCTTTCAGCAAATAAATATTATTGGGTGTCATGTAGAGGGCCCTCTTCATTTTTGCTACCAACTCTAATTGGTCAATTTTAATGCAAACTGATAATTGTAATGCAGGGAAACAACTTCAAAAGTGTTTAACTCTATAAAGTTATTTGGGAGAAAAGTTTGATTGTCTCGTTATTATGTGTACAGTTTAGGGATTGCTGTCCTACATTGTTCATTACAATCACGATCCACACAAAATGATATATGTTTTTGAATGAGATGGGTTTCACAATTAAATAGGCTCTTGCTCACAAGTCTGCAGTACCCTATACATCAAGTCAGTGGATGCCTGGTTTGACCATTCACTGTACATATTAGTTCAATACATGATTTGTGGTTTAAATCTGATACTGATTGCTTTCAAATGGAGCATCTGGTGTGTCATGTATAATAACCTGACCTGATTGCATGTTTCTATAGCTACTAACTTACATTTAAGCTTGTTCTCAACTATCCAAGTGTTTAGTTTAACAGAAACCATTTCAACAAGATGAGACATTGTTGATTGCCTCATTATATTGATCAGATATTAAGGCCCAGTGCACATTTTATACAGTAGTGTCTATGTCACTTTAATACACAGTTGTCAATTAGGAGTGTAGTGTGCATAGCTGATTTAGCTGAGAAATAACAACAGACTTGAGATTTTAAAGCATTTCTTGGAATGTCTATTTGATTATATGATTTTGCAGTAAATATTGGTAATATTTAAGAAACTACAGGAGACAAAGTTCTCCATCATTCCTCTCTGTACACCATTCTGTGTTTATCTGTTTCCTCAAGCCGTAACATGATGCTAATGTCTTTTACAACAGGCAAAGTTCTCCTTGATTCCTCCATATTTACACCTCTGTGTGTATCTCAGTGTATAATCATATTTCAAGCTGTTCTCTAACATGATGCTACATTCTTTTACAGCAGGCAAAGTTCTCCTTCATTCCTCTCTATACACCATTCTGTGTTTATCTGTTTCCTCAAGCCGTACTCTAACATAATACAACCCTCTTTTACAGCAGGCAAAGTTCTCCTTCATTCCTCCATCATGTTCACCCCTCTGTGTGCATCTGTAAGTCATTCTTCAAGCTGTACTCTAACATATTGTTACTGTCTTTTACATTTACAGATTGCATCAGACTTAACTCAGCTGGTCAGTGTAGTCCTAATGAGTGTTCTTGTAATAACCGGACATGTACTTCACAGGCTCGTAGATGTGAGGCCACCTGTAGTGCATTCCAGTGTCCTGCAAGTAAGGCTGCATGTGGTTTCTTTCTATTTATGGTCACCTATATTTAGGGGCAGGCCTCGACAAATATTATTAACAGTACTTGCCATTGGGTGACCATAACTAAACATTCACTCTCCAAAACACAAAATTCAATCGCCACTATGCTTGCTGTACAAGTCTCCATACTTGTAGTATAGTACAGATCTACAACATCAATACTTTCTGTAACCTTAGGTTTGGAAGATGCATGGTACTACTTATTAGCACATTGGAAGATAATATTTCTGTGTAGTATGAAATTGTAATTGTAATATAATAAAACTCAGAATAATGTGTTGACAACTTGTTAAAGTTTTGTTTATTGTACTGTAGTAATTCAATGCTCTCATATTTTAACTTCAGATGGGATTTCCACATGTTAATTGTTAGTAGTCTACTTGGGCCGCTAGGACTATGCTGTACTGTGTAGGGTTTGTCTACGCATAACCAAGCCGGCATAATATCGATGCTTAAAAACTTTTTTACTATTTTAAGAAATTAATATATGAATACAACATATTTATGAATGCCTTAACAGCACATTACATACTTCGTAAGCTCAAACCCTTCCTTGTAATAAACTGTTATTTTAGATTATAAATGATGTTTTT
>JAIPMN010126684.1:0-17278 GCA_020650975.1 Apostichopus californicus | reverse complement strand
AATTACTGTTAAGTGTACCAACATTGGACCTTCACACACATGGTCAGGTCATGGTACACAATATTATATTTCAAGATCGCAATTAGGATTTTTAAGGAACGGTTTCGGGCGTATTTACAATAAATAAAGAAATGTGAATGCTTTGTGGATAGCTACTCACTGGTATATTATTTATCGATAATCGGAGCATTCTAACTAAATTGTCAGAATTGACTTCAAATAGTTTTGAGAGAGGTCACAATTCGAAGACAGCAGACACGGATACATTAATATCACATCAATAATTATAATATACCTCTTACATGCATATGCAGGTGTACTTTGAACTCACCGACGGAGACAGGTTGGAACATGATGCATTGTGGGAGTAAAATATCATAAACTCAATTTACAATCATGCAATATGATGCTTAGCTGTCAAAGCAAGTATTTGCGTTCTCCTTCAAACTGTGAATGTCACAAAATCTCCCTACACATGCAGTGCATAGTCTATTCTACACGCCTTGAGATATCGGGATTCCTTCCTTCAGTCGTTCGGTTTTGTCCTTGTGTGAGTTATTACGATCTAATTATGATAATTCTGGTGATAGAAAGATCGTCCCTAACAGGACAATGCCAGTGAGAATAATGAGCTTATAATTCAGCGAGATTGCTGGAACAGTGGACGTACATACCGTACGTACGTACATTGGGTCTTTCCTCTCACAATGACATAATATACCTCGCTCAAGAAAAGTGTCTGCAACATTGCTCTGCAATGTAACAGAAGGTAACAGGTAACAGAAGGTAACTGGTAACAGAAGGCGCAATTCTGTATAGCACAACGTGAAAATGCTTGCTACTTTCGATGTTTTCACACAGCAAAATATTGGTTTTGTTTTAGCAGCACTTTTCTTCTCTGAAGAGAGGTTGGAATATGGTGGTGCATTGTGGGAGGAGCTGAGTAACATTATAATGTACAATTAACAATCACGCAATCTAACGCTATATTTGTCAAAACAACTAGTTTGGGTACAGACTCATAAATTACAGAGATAACACATAGTTGCGATTCGTTTTCAAAATGAAAATGCCCTTAATAATGTTGTGAGGTTTTTATTTGCATTTCTTTAAACAGACGATGCGGGGAACTGTGTGGGCGAATCGGAGTTGTTTTGGCATCGGGTCACCTCTGAACTAACTGTCATGAGAGACTTTCCATAAACTAAATACAAGTAAGGCTCATTGCATTTTCAAACTAAAGACCAAATGTGCCCGATGGGATGGCGCGATCTCACAGCCCTGACACTGCCCAGGGGTACTGAGTAGTTGTGACATCGCCAAGGTACTCAGCAGCTGTGACAGTACCAATGTACTGAGTAACTGTAATACCAGGGTAATGATTAGCTGTGACAGTGTCAAGGGACTGAGTAGCTTTGGAGGTACCGAGGTCCTGAGTAACCCTGACAGTGTCAGGGCACTGCATAGCTGTGTTAGTGCCAGGGTAATGACAGGGTACTGACTAGCTGTGATCGTGACAGGGTACTGAGTAGCTCTTACCATGTCAGGGGTACTGAGTAGTTGTGAGAGTGCCAGGGTACTCAGTAGTTGTGACAGTGCCAATGTACTGAGTAGCTGTAGTAGTACCAGGGTAATGAATAGCTGTGACAGTGTCACGTACTGAGTAGCTTTGGAAGTCCCGCGGTACTGAGTAGCTCTGACAGTGTCAGGGCACTGAGTAGCTGTGACCGTGCCAGGGTACTCAATATATGTGAGGTACCAACGAACTGAGTAACTGACCGCGTGCCAAGGTACTGGGTAGGTGTGACCGTGCCAAGGAACTGAGAGAAGATGTGATCTTTCAAGGGTGCTGAGTAACTGTGATAGTGCCAAGGTACTTAGTAGCTGTGGCTGTGTCATGGTATTAAGTAGTTCTGACAGTGCCAGTGCACCGAGTATCGCTGACAGTGCCAGGAGTACTGATTACCAGTGTCAGTGCCAGGGTTCTGAGAAGCTGTGACAATGGCAGGTTACTTAGTACCTGTAACAATAATAGGGGACAGACTAGCTGTGACAGTTCCTGGGTACCTACACCTGTGACAGTGGATACTAAATAGTTTTGACAGTACCATGAAAAATGAGTAGTTGTGACATTGCCAAGGTAGTTAGTAGTTGTGACAGCGTCAAGGTAATTAGTAGCTGTGACAGTGCCAGGGTACTGATTATCCCTAACAGTGCCAGGGATACTGAGTATTTGTGACAGTACCAAAATAGTTATTAACTGTGACTGTGACAAGCTGTGACAGTGTCGTGGTGCTGTGTAGCTGTGACAGTAGTTGGTACTGACTATCTTTGACAGTTTCAGGGCACCTACAGCTGTGACAGTGCAAGGATACTGAGTAGTTTGACAATATATGACAAAAGAGTAGTTGTAACAGTGCCAAGGTACTGAGTAGCTGTGACAGTGTTGTGGTACTGAGTAGTAATGACAGTAGTAGGGTACTGACTAGGTGTGCCAGTTCCAGGGTACCTACAGCTGTGGCAATGCCAGGATACTGAGCAGTTTTGACAGTGCCAAGGCAACTGAATAGTTGTGACAGTACCAAGATACTAAGTAGCTGTGACAGTGCAAGGGTACTTAGGATACCTGACAGTCCCAGGGGTACTGAGTATTTGTGACAGTGCTAGGTTACTGAGTAGCTCTGATAGTGTCAAGGTACTTAGTAGCTGAGACGGTGTCAGGGTACTGAAGAGCTGTGATAGTACCAACGTACTGAGTATAGCTGTGATAGAAGCTAAATACTGAGTAGCTGCGACAGTTTCAGGGTGCTGAATAGCTGTGACAGTACGAATGTACTGAATAGATGTGACAGTACCAAGTTACTGAGTACCTCAGACAGTGTCTGGTTACTGAATAGTTATGATAGTACCAACGTACTGAGTAGCCTGTGATAGTAGCAAAATACTGAGTAGCTGCGACAGTTTCAGGGTGCTGAATAGCTGTAACAGTACCAATGTACTGAATAGCTGTGACAGTACCAACATACTGAAAAGCTGTAACAGTACCAAGGTACCGAGTAGCTCAGACAGTGCCAGGTTACTGAATAGCTGTAATAGTAGTAAGATACTGAGTAGCTGCGACATTGTCAGGGTACTGAATAGCTGTAACAGTACCAATGTACTGAATAGCTGTGACAGTACCAAGGTACCGAGTAGCTCAGACAGTGCCAGGTTACTGAATAGCTGTGACAGTACCAAGTTAACGAGCTGAATAGCTGTGATAGTAGCAAGATACTGAGTAGCTGCGACAGTGTCAGGTACTGAATAGCTGTGACAGTACAAATGTACTAAATATCTGTGACAGTGCCAAGGTAGTGAGTAGCTATGACAATGCCAGGCTACTGTTATCTAGAGAACACATGAATGTCCGATTACATAGTCTAAGGCTTGCGTATGCCATGACATAAATTCCTAATACTTTTGCTTCATCAATTCTTACAGATACCTGATCTGTTTCCGTACACAAGCTGAATATGTTTCTGTGAACTGTGACTCTTCGTACTATTCCCAAATATGTTATTTAACTTGATGTTTGATCGATGAAATCTAATTCTTAGCATTCAGTTAGAATCGTTTTAAATACCTCTGCTTATTTTTAGTTATAAGCTCAATAAGCAGAATTTTAACTACTGCTCCTTTCAAGTAGAAACCTACTTCTGTCTGATAACAGTTCCAGTTTTCCAGAATGAGGTACCGTTGATGCTGATTAGTTGAGATCAATATCATTTATTTGGAATGTATATATTTACTGTAACATTCAATTGAACTTGCAGCGATTTCGTGAGATATGAACTATCATGTATAAGAGAAACAATTTGGTTGAACGATTTTGATAAAGTGATATTTAATACTGACATGCTGCAGGGTGGATCTCTTTTCATTATCTGAGTGTAGTGTAAATGCAAATGTATACAAATACCGAAAATTATTCATACTAGGACTTCAGTGGGACCTCTCTCACGGTAGTAACAACTACCAAATATAAATTTAATTTAATCTGAGAGTCCTATTGTGCTTTAGAAAAATATCATCAAGGGGAAAATGTTTCTCGGTTAGCATTTCACAAAAAAAGTGGATGACAAAAGTATGTAAAGTTTGCTTACTTCATGACTTGATGCTATCTGCAGGAGCTGTATAGTCGACCTCTGTAGTAACTTGCTGTGCTCTTTACTGATGTCGATGCGTTCAGAACATAGCTCTTTGACAGTGTCTACGATGCCTTCAACATTTCCACTCTGTTCCAAGATACAAAGGATTGCAAACTTGTCTCCATCTTTCTTGCTTTTCAAATATTCGATGATTTTCTTGCCAGCGGTGGAATTCAACCCACAAGCGAATCGAAAGACGTACTGGAGGTCAAATGGATCCATCTTCCCAAGAATTGGTTCCAGGTCAGCTGAATCTTCCACCTTGCAGAGGATATCCACCACAAAAAATGACGCGAACCATTCACAGAATAATTTATGGTAAAACCTTACTTCAATCTTCATCTTATCGCTCTTACCAGGAGTCTGTCCATCTGCAATATCATACACCTCCTCCTCTACTAGGATACCAACAAGAATGTACTGATCATAAAAATCTTGACCGAGTCGCTGGAGGAATTCTACTTGGCTCCACGCTATTTGTTGATTCTCTTTACTGAGCCCTTCGAAAGCGATTTTATCAAGTTCACTGTGATTATGTTCTAAGAACTTTGAGTATTCTTTAGCATTGAAATCTTTGGATTTGTTTCTCGTGTGACTGTGAAAGCAATTCATCGCGTGGCGAAGGAAGTCAGTAACAGTTTTAAATTTCTGAAAACCCTCTATTTCATGAGTCATGTGAGAAAACATAGTAAATAAGAGAGGAATCTGGCAGAGGTCATCAAGAATGACATTTTCCTTGAGACCTTTCTTAACTTTAGCAATAGCTTGTTCATCATCTCCACAAACAGCCTTACGGATGTACTGATCACGCGCTGTCTCATCAAAACCACTAAGTTTAAATCGTTTGGTTTTTGCTCTGTCATACTCATTCGGTAGATACCTGGTTGTCAAGGTCACGTCAGATTCTTGGAACATCTTGTACTTGATAATGCGTCCTACGTCATTTTCCTCTCCATTACCTGTTTTCAATCCGTGTACACTTGTCTCGTTGGTGTCTCTGCCTGGGTATTCATCATAGCCATCTAACTGAAATGCTACTGACTTGCAACTCTCTAGTATCTCCTTGATGTCTCTCTCCTTGACCCTGTATTCCTTTGGCACCAAATATCGCTTGATCGCTCTATAGATTGACGTAACATTACCCAACTGTCTAAGTCTGAGTAAAATAAGAATTTCTACGTCAGCGAGAGGTGAATCTTTGACACCATTACACCAGTCATATGCTAACTGCAGGGTAAGGGTAGACTTCCCATACCCAGGCTCTCCTTCGATGATACGCCTGTTAGACCTCCTATGAGGATCATTGAATATGTTCTTGTAAGAATCTAACTGTTCCCATGATGCATATTTACCATACGATGTAGCACTGTCACTCAATGCAACCACACCGCTCTCGACAAATATCGTATTTACACAATAAAGTCTGTCCTGTATATAGGGTAAAGGTTTTACGGAGTCATAATAAAGTTTATACTTCTCTTTAAGCCCATCGATTAGTATTTGTTTCTTATCTATGAGAAAAATAAAACAAACAATAATTAATAAACGAAACAAACAGACCAACACAACCACCAACAAGATAGATTCTTTGGTTATATATAAAGTAATGTAATCATTGATCGTTGAAGAACCGACTGGTCAGTTGATCTAACAACTCATCTTAGAGTGTTTCCTCATGTTGGTGTAAGTAATACGATAGAAATTAATATTGGTGTTTTGATTGGAATATTAATTGTTAAAATATAATACGCATATTTACCTGAGTAGAGTTGGTGTATACTTGGTATCATTTCCGTTCCGTCAGTTAGCTTCATTAGAAGCCATATGTTAAATTAATTCAATTTACATTTCGTTTCTTTATTTTTCTTAATGGTGTAGAGGACAAATAACTATAGGAGTACTATGTGAATCGGTGCTCTTACTTCCTAAATCCAAAGGCTTCAATCACATGGATGTTTCATGGAACGCGTATCTTATGTATTTTAAATAAGTTTAAGATACACCTTAAGTAAAACAAACGGAGTTGCAAACAAGAAATGTGGTATGACGGTTTATAATTATCAAAGCTATATGAACAAGAAAATAGACTAGACGCATACGTCAAGCAAGGATTTAACCATTGAATCACGTAAAAAACGAGATGTGGTAATGTAGTTGTGAGACTACGTTTTAGATGACAGGTGTGGGCCACTTTACATGGCATCACAACTAAAGTTTTTTCATGATGCAATCATGTGACAAATAAATACTGACGTTTGAAGTTGAAATCACCACATTAAAGTGAATGACATTCCTACCAAAATAATGTTTCTAAGTAAAGAACGCCGTGCAGACGGGGACAAGATTAGTCGTTGAGTGATAAAGTCATCGGTAATATGTCCTTACATTCCCATTCCTCCCCCTCACAGTTCCTGAATCAAACGAGTAAGACTAGTGTATCTATAGTCACCAAGAAATCGCTAAGTTGTCGCAGGTGATGCTGCAAAACTAAACCATATTGCCTACCTTCTATAGTCAGTGGGTCTGAATACTTCTTTCTGGCAGGGGTGCTTTGTTTTTCAGATGCTCGGAAGTTTGTGTTTGTTGAAGATAATGCTGCGGGGGTCTCACGGTGTGGAATACTCTCAAATTGTGATGCAGATGCTTCACTTCGAAATGGTTGTCTTGGTGACGACGCATCCCTCAGTTCAGGTGTTTGTGAGTTCCGATTAGCTCCTGGTGTTGTGTCTGTTTTAATTCCTCTCTTCGAACCTTTCTTTTTTGAACTTCGATTTCCCATCTTTTTACCTTGAATAAGTAACGGAAGAAACTCAGTCAAAATCGAAAAAGCCTAATTAAAAATATACAGCTCATTAATATGTAAAACAGCTTATACACTATATATATGTTTAACAACTAAACCACGTAAAAACGAACTCGAAAAAAGGAGCTTAAAATATTAAAACTAACGAACTAAAACTAACTAAAGGCAACCATAATGCACCAAACAACACGTTGGAAATCAATAATATTACTAGTCGGGCACTTATATGCAATAATGTGTGAGAAGCCTGAAGGATTCAGCACTTTTATTTAAATTTGGAATCTTTTCAATTTAGAAAGTCCTTTCAGATGGGACCCTAGATTGCTCTTGGATAAAAACCCCACCTTACTATGACCCGATCAGGGTTCGAACCCCAAACCCCTCGATTGCTAAGCCCATTGCTTCAAATACCGCCGCCGTTATCCACTCGACCAAAGTAGCGGTAACATTCAAGATTCTGTAGTTTCTACTTCACAGTCTTCTATATACTGCAACAATTCGGTCTTGATTCACTATTTCAAATACCGCTCATATTTACGGGTACATGAGCGGAATTATAATAACCTATATCACGAATAGTTTAGATAGATAGATAGATATTTATTCAGCCAATCATATAAAAATACAATTTAAATTGGTTGATAACAAGAGCTCAAAACATCAAAAACTTTAAAACAACATATAAGACGTAAAATAATATACATAGATATGAAAACGTTCCTATAAAATGAACAAAAATATAAAATGTACCTACAAAACATTAAAGTGTACAAAAATATATAAATGCCCTCATATCCAATATAAAGTCTAAAAAGTATGTAATTGTACATTGTAATTGTACATGTATATATAATCCTTCTTGACTGTTTCATTAAAGATCGTTTGCAACATAGTTTTGTCTATAACAGTTACCACTGTGAGATTTATATTCCGCTATTAGCAAATAATCGTATGGAAACATGTTTGTTAAACTCTTCTTTACTGAATTGTTTACACAACAGAACCAATTATCGTTAAAATGTTGCCACCCAAATATCCAGACTATCAATACAGTCTCACCAGAAAAATATATATCTTGACTACAAAGAAAGAAGCAGGAATCGAAGCAGATATCAGTCGAAGACCGTTTTGAAATGTGTACCATAATCATGGTTCTATACTGTTAAAATTCACAGAAAATCCTTTGAGCTAGCCATTTTTCAAAAAAACATGATATAGAAAAGTACAATAAAAGTATTTGTTATTGCATAACTTTATAGATCTTAATTTATGATTCATTTTAGTAGTGGAAGGCCGTGTTGAATTTCATTGTATTGGTGTCCTGCTTTATTAGTAATATTCTTAGGCATGTTATTATTTTAGATCAATCCATATGAGTCTGTTGTTTGATTCATTAACAGTAAGTATAACACGAATAACTAGAAAGTATCTATTCAGATATGTACACTATCACAGTTACAATTCACTATAATTACAGTAAAACTGTATCCAATAATAGGCATGAAGGGTACATTCAATGGGTAGATTTTATTTTAAAAAACAATGATAAAAAATATAACTGTAGTTAGTGCAGACCGTTGCTCTTTATATTAATTGAGGGGATTATTAAACACAAATTAATGCGGCAGGCAAAAACGATGTTTAAAGTTATCGTTAAAGACTAGTAATGTGTATATGGCATAAGTTTATAATCATTCTTACGAAAAATGTTAAAACACGGATACTCTCTGTGTCATTGTTACTCACTTCCTATCAAATGAATACCATGTGTATCTAAATATCTTCTTTCTGTATACGTATACCTGTTGTAATATTAGATCGAAGTTTAACATTTGGCAGTATTGTGATCGTCATACTTGATAGCATTGTTACAGTAATATTAATTAATGTTGAGAAAATGCAAGTTTAAGTACTTATGATATAATTACTTATTACGACAAATGATGTCACATGATATATGTTATGTTGGCCGTAATGTTGTTAACATGAAGTGAAAAGTACGTTTTGAATTTACAAGTTAACACAAATTTTCATTAACATTTTGTTCTGAACAAATGAGCGGACTTCGTGAATAACGACATTTGTGTCTTTATACGATTTCCACATTGTAAAAGTGAATTTTGTATAGATTGAAAACAACTATCAAAGTATCTACCTACTCTGAAGGTAGATTGTTTTCAACTATGAAATATCAGAACCTAAGGTTGTGACTTCAGTCGATTTTCTTTATATTTGCAATGTTTATAGTACAACGTGTAATGCTTTATTGATTATTGTGGAGAGGTCCGCCATATAAAACAGCATGCATGATTCATAAATTCGAGTAATATTCATGAGCAACTGACTTACCTGGGAGGAAAGTTGTTCACCGTGTCAGATAGAAAGATGATTATCAAAATGCATAATTGAGATGATGGCATTCTTCTCCGTTTGCTTGAAGAAATAGCAATACCGTACTGGCGTTATCCAGTGAATACTCTTTAATCAAAATGGAGACTGGCTGAATACCAAACGGCTCAGTCATCCTTACTGGTTATTGGTTGAGCTCGATGTTCATCTTTACATATTCGTCAAGTAGTTATTCAACTTGTTTTTATCAGATTTGAAGTTTAGACTTTACCTTTCCAACGGTTTTATCGCGCTATTATCACCAGCATTCACATCTGTTTTAAAGCAGTAAAAGTTTTAGACAACAATAAATTATAATTCATATTTTGTTGATAAGTAAAGGTATCTATATACCTTAAACATAAAATGGCAACCAAATTTGATGTAAAGAAAGAAACTATGTGTACAAACATGCTACGCCTGCAACAACCATGTTGGTTCTCAGCTTCATGCGAGACCGTTATCTATTACGACATGAAGAAGTTCTGCATCGAAAATTGATTCAAAATGATTATTTTTTTGTTTCGTTTCATCATTTTATTTGAACGTGTTTTTATAAGAAACCAACAAATCTTTATCAATTTTTAATAATAAATTGGTTTGTTTATTTCAATTCAAACGACTGAAGAAGTCATAACATTAATTAAAGTATATATATAATTAAGTATATATAGTAAATAATCCTTTAAACGAGGCCATGTTACCGATTGACACTGATGAGATAGTCGTTAACGCTATTTATTTGTTCTTGAAGGTTAATGAAGTTTTTATCTGATACACCGATGACTGCTCGTTGTTGTGAGTTTGTATAGGCAGGTCTCATGATAGTACAACCACTCAATCAAAGACAAAGTCCATCAAAATTGAAACTGCAAAATACAGAATAAACATCTTGATAAGATATTGGGTCGATCATGATAAATAAAAACATGCTGTGTGACTATGGGTTATGTATGGCATCTGCACAATATTGTATGGTTCACTTTTGACTTTCGCATAAGCGGGCAGTGCATATATTATCGTGGTGATTATATGTGGTATATTACGTGATCAAAACCACGGCAGTGTATCACCCGTCAGGGTAAAACCTCATTGAGTTAACTAAGAAATGTCTCGTACACACAAAGATAAGGTGCATGGTTGCCAGAAGTGAAGACATTTCAGCCTTTACCCATCACCCATATAATTATAGGCTTCAGTAAAGAATGATTAAAAAAACGAACATGACAGGTCCGAAGTAAATTAAGCCTGATCAGTAGTACGAAGTATCAACCGAAAACAACAAACACCTATTTAACATTGAAGGAGAGTAAAGATAAAATGTAGCTTATCGGTATTTAAAGATTGTAGATGAAGGGGATTTGCAATATTATATTTGCAACTTCGGCCATCCAAACAAGTGTTGGGGTATGTGCTAGTTTATTTGCAAGTTTGGCCCTCCAAACAAGTGTACGGATAAGTAGGCCTACTGGTTTATTTGTAAGTTAAACCTTCCAAACACCATGAAGCTGAAGGTAAGAAACCCGAATAAGTTTGTTTTCAGGACCATTCACAAAGTGGTTCGCACACGAAATATAAGATTTACTTAGCCTATCCCAAATATATGTTTATTTCGAATTAACTGTCCCTGCGGAAGTTTATCATCAAAAGCTCTAAGAGAGCTCGCTGGTATGGAGCACAATACAAACACATCAAGTGAATCATTGAGTTTCTGTCTTATCTTGCCATACTATATGTCTCTCCTCCCTTGGATGTCACCACCAGACTTCCCCACAACAATCCGGTCCTTACGTAGGCCTATTTTTAGCTATAATTTCTGCACTTTCAAAATTAGGAGATCACAGATTTCCGTACAGGTACTCATGGCAACTATTATCACATGATCTGTACAAATTAAGTTAAGACTTGAGTAAATAAGTCTCACTTAATTTGCTAACAAACTGTTTCCTACAACGACCAACGTGTTAGCCAGGCCTGGCGAGATGGGATGAAAGGGACCAGGGCCAATAAGGGGTCCTGGGGAAATATTCAGAAAGCCGGGAAAATTAGGTCCTGTGGGCTAAAGAAGCGCGTTCTCATATGCTGGTATACTTAAAGGGGGTAGTGCAAAACAGGAGCCATGTGACGCAATTGTCCCAGCGCCTGACCTGGCTCTCAATGAATCTAGTGTTGAATGTTGAGTGTCCTTTCTTAGTGTCGCTTGCGTACGGAGACATGTATTTTTTGTTTAAATTACGAAAAATAAATAATAATTTTACAGTTTTCGCGGACTTTATGTTTTCAATAGCTTTTTTTGTCCGCAAGGGTAAATAATGTGGGTGTATAATTATTCATTTACCATTATGAATACAACAAAGTTAACACCAACCGTTCAGATATTTCAGCATGATAGTTAAGCTGTTTATTATACATGAGAAGGCTACATAAAATGCCGGGCTAACCCATTCTGAAGAGAATCTACTAGGAATATATTATCGCCTCTAAACTCAGAAAGGGGAATGAACGAACGTATTTAGTTTAATGGTATTGGACTGTTCTGTATTTTGTGTCACATTAAAACTGCCATAGAATATGCACTATTCTAATGAATGGTATCGATGTTGAGGATCAAGAGTAAGGTGGTGAACGGTTGTGACTTTACAACGGTTGAAGCTCTTCTACGTGCAGTAGTTACAGGAGCAACTGATGGCATTGGGAAGGCCTATGCTAAGCAGGTAAGTGAGATAAAATGTTGTCAAGTTTCGGTCTCTGGTACAGGTTGTGTTATAAATTACCGGATGGACCTGTCTAAAATGTTGTATTCACTAAAGGTGACCCTGGATGTAACCAGACCATCATAATTGGTGACTACATGTGATCGAACTCGAAGAACATTTTCAAACAGGATGAAATGATTCCCTGATTGTAGTGTACAAACTATACCAAAGTATGTACAAGTACCAAAGTGTATCAAAGTATCAAATCAACACCGATTGCCTGCTTTAAAGATAACCCATCTGCTGTAATGTAATCTACTGTACTTACTGTATTGTACTGTACTTTGTACTTTACTGTGTACTGGACTGTACTGTGTAATGGAATGTACTGTTTAATGTACTGTTCTGTACTGTGATGTGCTGTACTCTAATGTACTGTACTACACTGTGCTGTACTGGACTGTACTGTGTACTGTACTGTAATGTACTGTACTGCACTGTGCTGTACTGGACTATTGTGTACTGTGTACTCTGTACTGGACTTTACTGTGTATTGTTCTGTACTGTACTGTGATGTGCTGTACTGTCCTCTTATGTAATGCACTGTGATGTACTGGACTGTACTGTATTGTATTGTACTGTGCTGTACTGGACTTTACTGTGTACTGTACTGTGATGTGCTGTACTGTCCTCTAATGTACTGTACTGTGTACTGTACTGCACTGCATAGTCCTGTAATGGTCTGTACTGTACTCTATGCCATCTCAGGGAATAATTGATCAAATATCATATAGAAAATGCTATGCAAAACTGGGCAAACTGTCTTACAAATGCAATGATGTATATCTGTGTTTGTACATAGAAACCATTGCATTTAATAAGAGGCAAGTACAGCATCTTCAAAACAGCTACACACACATTATTCCCTGCACCTGCTGTAATTTTTGTCTCTCATTCTGTTTTCAGTTAGCTGCCAAGGGTCTTAATGTGGTTCTCATGAGCAGAACAGAATCAAAACTGGATGCGGTGGCTTCTGAAATTGGTAAGTTATGGGGTCATTCCATGTCAAATCACACATGGCTGTTGCGTGACCCTCTCCCTCGTATACATAAAAACATAAAAAATATCAGTAATAAACTTTCTAGTGTCATACACCTAAACTTTCTGACTGCTTAATCGGTAGATGGGTACATAATATACTGTGCACATAATACTGTTAAAACAATACAAAAGTACACAGAAGGTCTGTATAGATGAACGCAATAATAAAAAAAAAAAAGCTTGTAGAAAAAATTTCTCCTCAACCACAAGTTTGAATCAATGTCATACTTGATAGATGTTCAATGATTTAAATTTGGTAGAAATCAAAAGAGGTCAACAGGTGTAAAAGTCTGAACCCCTTTTAAACATAATTACTCCAAAATTAAAGCTATGATAAATCCGTCAATTCTCCAATGCTATGATTTTCTTTTGGTGAAAATAGTTTGGTCGAATTCAGTTCAGAATCAATTTTGTGAAGGGGCTCTATAAGTCTTTTAACATAATATACAGTATTGGCTGAAGGGGTTTAGGTTATCTTAATTGGTCTCAGACTGGCAATTTGTGTCATGATTTATACCAGATAACTTGAAGCTTGTCAAAATATTTCAGATCTCATTTGTAGAGCTCACAGCCTATTAACAAACTTTAAAGGGACTTGCATTAGGAATTTGGAACATAAATTCTATTCTGTAAAATCCTTTCCAGCAAATCAAATGGTTGATGCTTGGTCAATATGATAACTGATTACTAATACCTTTCTTTATATATGTTGCAGCATTAGTCAATACATCATCTTCATTTTGGTGTGCACAAGTTCATGTATATTAACATGTATGGCTTTACCACACTATGAATATGTTTAGACATCGTAACCACTAAACGTTTTTTGTGTTCTGGTTGTTTCAGAATTACCCGTTCTGTTAATTGTCTGATTTTTGCATTATTTCTTACCAGCCTCTAAGTACAATGTACAGACCAAGGTCATTGCCGTTGACTTTACGTCTGGAAGCGAAATCTATGAAAATATCGGCAAACAGCTGGACGGCTTGGAGATTGGTGTCTTAGTTAACAACGTTGGCATGTCTTATCCATATCCGCTATACGTTCATGAGTTAGAAGACCCAGAGAGGGTACAGTATGTTGTACAATTCATTGCTATATCTTGTCCTGCAGCTCAATTCTTGTGTGCTTTTATGTGATCCACAGAAGGTTTGTTGGCATATCTTGTCGAACTGCATCTCCATTCTTGTGTGCTTATGTGTATTATGGATCATACAGAAACTACGTTAGAGAGAATACTTTCCAAGTTCTTTGCCCTGCATCCGATATCTCTTGTTCATATTGGGCGTTATAGGTCTCTCTCATCTAATCTTATAATATTTAGATTATATTGTATGTATATATTTAAACATTAACTTTTTCAACTGAAAGTGTACATGTGTAGGCGAGTACATGTACATATGAAAACTAGAATTGTGTATGTACATTCACATAGTGCACACATCAGCCGAAAACATAAAATGGTGAACGTAGCATGAAATTTTATCCTGCATATCAAGATACAAAAATATATAATGTTAATACTGTACATATTTGATATTATATATATGTTTTTTTTTTTTCATTTCCAGCTGATTCAGGGAATGATTAATGTTAACTGTTTAGCAGCTACAATGGTAGGTTGTTTGGTTTTTTTTTTGTCTTTCTAAATTTAAGATGCAAATAAAGGTGGACTGGTCTAACTCAGTACAACTTTTATCTGCACTGCATTTTGGGGTGGATTGGTTTTATCTCAGTTAAAACAGTGTTGTGTTGAGAACCACGAAATTGCTTGTTTGAATGGTAGATTCAGAAGGAAGAGAAGGGACGGTGCCCAAGAAGTGAGGGCGCAGTGCTTAAACGTTCTGATCATGTAGCGTAGGTAGATAGGAAAGTGCATGTAGACTGGAAGACGGGTAAGAGAGGAGTGAAGTTAATCTCCAAACCAGTAAGTTTAGGGGATTATCTCAGTCGAAAGAATTTTGAGTTGTACTGCATATTTAATTTGGCCCGGTCAGTTAAAAAGAGATATGAGGTGGACTGGATTGTGAGTCAGACTGGTCTTTCTCATTTGGGGTTGGCGTTACTAACTGTACAGAATATATTGTCCCAAATAATGTTTTTTTTTAAGCCTTAATGCCCAATTTCACCACTCCTGTTGCACATAATAGAAGACCTGATATTTACTGTTTCCAAAAATCTAGTCTGTTATTAAATTGTCTTGGAGGATACAAACAGATTGTAGAAAATTCCACTCACATGGCAGAGCTTTAAGCATGGGTAGTAAATATTAAATATTGAGTAGTTTGAGATTCTGTTAGTTCACCTACCGACTTCATTGTGACGTCATAATCAACATCTGTCAACTGCACAAAAGCATTTAAGCCATAAAATTAACACTTCAAATTTATAACCTTTGCTCAAAATTTAGCTAGAAATAATACTTTTGCTGTAATGAGTTAACTTTCTAGTTTTGTTTCGATATTTTTGCCTGAAAGATATATATTGTTGGGTTATCTCTAACTAAAGTGAATAAATTAAACGTTTTTGTAAGTAACTTCTGATTCTTGTTGAGGCATCATCTTATTGCTGTGTCTCTATCGTAACAAATAAACAATGTTACTTATCTGTAGCCACTGTCAGGGTTGTCAATGAGTGGTGTACATTCCAGGTAACGAGGACGTAATGTGCAGGTGTCTTGACATAAATAATAAAATATTAAAACCGAAATATCAGATAATGCAATAGTGATAGTGAAGTTTTGGAATGTTACTCTATTAAACATTTTTTTATCAAAACTCAGTTGAATAATAATCTTACCCTGTTTGTCCCCCCCCCCCCCCCTCAAAGATGCCCTATTTAGTATTTAGATGTATTTTTTATACGATCCAGTAGGTAATATTTTGGGTGAAGCAGACTTTTTGAATTGTCCTTTCTTCTCTTCAGATGACCTACCTCATTGTACCATCTATGCTTTCCAGGTAAATACAGCCTTTTCTTATACTTTCATTTGGTTCACCTGTTTCAAGTGGTCATCTAGGGTCAATTCTCTGTGGGCAATTTATTCCACAAACTTTCGATGGATAATTACCAAATTTGCTCACAATTCCTTCGGATGTTTGAGGTCAGCTAGGGGTCAATATTCAACAACATTAGGTTGCTTCAAAAATATCATTGAGCATTGCAAAGACATAAAGCCTGCTCCTGTATCTTAAATCACTTTTTGACTGCTTTCCTTTTTTCTGCATACAGGAAGAAGGGTCTGATCATTAACATTGCATCAGCTGCAGGGTCTCTGCCAAGCCCCCTTCTGGCAGTTTACTCCAGTACTAAGGTAAGTCATTCCTACATGGAGGCAACTAGGGGCAGTTCAGGCCCTGGAACACACCACCAAGCAAGAAAAGAGTTGAAATTTTCTAGTTGAAAGATGCTCAGAATTCAACTTGAACCATAAAACTAAAACCTAAGTTTTCATCAGTTACAATTTTTTATCTCGAGTGAGATTTGCAAATTCTCATAATATTGCATGTAAATGGACCACTCAACGCAATCACCTGCTTCAATGTGGATCTTCATTTGTCTCCCTCAGTCGTACCTGGACTTCTTCTCTCGGGCCCTGAATGTTGAATATTCATCTAAAGGACTCATTGTCAAGGTAAGGGCAGAGCTTGGCTTATAACAAATATTACATCTTGCAGAGAAATAACTTAAAGAACATCGCATTGGAAAGGGTTAAAATTTATTTGCAGAATAGATAACACAGACCCCTAAGTGATTAAGGACTGGAGATCTGGGGATCAACCAAGAATCTATGTAAAGCTTGGATTTATTTGTAAATGTATTTGTAACGTCGCCAGTCCTGCTGCGATTTTGGTGCAAAAAGTAATAATTCTTGTTTTATGTACCTGTTTGTTCCTTTACCATTTAAACATGGTATATGAATTTTGGCAAATACAACACAAATATAATTTTAAATTAATATAGTTTTTCTTATTTCTCAATTATTTAGGTGTTGTATCCATTATTGTGTATTACTGTGTCTATATATAAATATAGATATATAGACATAGATATAGATAGACACAATTATATATCAGTTATATCTCTCTCTCCACCTCTCTCTC
>JAIPMN010126666.1:0-13068 GCA_020650975.1 Apostichopus californicus | reverse complement strand
ACTCACGCCCCAAGTAAACTCAAAATTCTTCTGTCACCAGTTAGTTTTCCTCGGTGTGGAGTCTTTAACATCTTGCTTCACCGGCCGTCAATGTGTAGTCGGCTACACGTAATTGTGCATCACTAAAATTATTTTGTGCGTGGTTGTGTCTAGGTCTTCGTTCGTTACCGACACAATTCCCTGCACGAGTTGCTGTCTCCACTGAATTTCTCGATACGTAGTCTATTAAACTGTTGTGCTTTACCGGCGACATTTACTCAACAACCTTTGTGAGTATTTGGTATATCAGCCTTCTTGCTTCTCTGTTATATATCATCGTGGCGCAGAATGCTACCTCTTTGCTTGTAGTCTGGTAGACCACTGTGCATAGTTGTGAACGGCTAATATTTAACTGTACGTAGGCCTACTTCCTTAAGACTTCCTGAGTCACCAGCTTATTTCCCTCAGTCGGTCAGTAGTCGGTTCAACCTTTGTCCATTCACCGCCTAACCCATGAGATATCTTGTAGTATGACATTAATGCAAGAACTTGTTTTCATACATCTCGTTCTTAGCATGCACTCTCTCCGTGCGCTGTAGTTTAAATTAACATACAAACTGGGGACTTTGGCCACTAACAGCCGACTATGTGGATCCCCAAGTGGAGCAATTTTACCCCCTCCCAAGTCTGGTCCCCCAAAGGAAAGATATTTATTAAATAATAAATTGAATAATTTTGATTTATTAGCAAATGTCAAAATTTCTCACTTTCATAATTTTAAAGAGGCTGAGTGTGTTTGTGGTATAATTTCTTAGAATTTAATTTGTTAATTTGTTTTTTAAATAGCACGAAACTATGCAGAGATCGTTTATTGCCATTAAAAACATCAACTCTTGCCTAGACCTCCCACATTTTCCATAGCAGAAGTACATAGCCCAGTACCTACGTTGGTCATTTAAGTTGTTATAAACTGTCATCACTTGTTGACTCGCGGTTAATTATGACTTTCTGACAGCAAAAGGTAAAGCTGAGCATTCACACTAAAACATTGCTCACATGGTTATGGTTTGGAGACATAAATGATGTAGCTAAGTTTAATTTAGCTATATAGTTCATCCCAAGGCATATGGAGTCATACTGTAAGATGCGATTTTGAAACCCTATTAATGTTACATAATGATCACGCATCAATGCAGCTTATATCAATCACTCTCTTTTCAATGAGTATTCAGAGAGTTTACAAGGTGGGTGTGTAATTTCTGCATCAATTTCTACTCTCGTAACTTAACATACCTATCCGACCATCGAGAGTGTACCTTAATCAATGCTCAGTATCTGACCACTTTCTGAATTGCTGAAGGAGGTGAAGTAAGGCACCCCATTCATCATGAATGCATGCAGTTATAACTCTGTCACAAATTACTTCAATCACATGTTCAGGCACTTGAAGATTCCAAAATCTCTCACTAGGTTGTTCTATGGCATTAGAAGATTTAGACATACAGGTAAGAGATCAGAGAAACTGATAAAATGGCAGAATGGCAGAATTTCTTAAATTTCTTTGCATACTGTAGCAGACACCTTACAGTGACCATAGCTGCATTGATAGTAGATGCTAGAAAGAAACTGAACAGCCCAAACATAACAGCTCACACAATGAATTTTCAGCCACATATTAGATGAACATCGACTTTGTGAGTTTTAAATTGTTCATTTCACTGGGTACACAAAATGCTGAACTGAGCTTGCAGTCCCTTTCCGGGCTGCTTTCTGAGTTGTTACAAATCAAGCTGGTGTGTGATCCTTGGATACGGGCTATGAAATTTTCAGGTACTTTTGCAATCCCACACTCCTTCCACCCCACCCCTCCCCCTTCTTCTCCTTCAAGTTGCTCCCCTCAACTCAAGGAAAGTCTTGAACCTATTTCTTAGCTCCCCCAAGTTAACTATGCCAAAGTTTGACAGAACTAGAAGAATTCAAGACTTCTGGTCTCAAATTAATGTTTCAAATGAAAGAAGTCTGCTTCAACTCACTCTTAACGACCATGAAATTCTTCTTCCTCTCTACACTCTCAGTAACCAGCTCCACAATGTGACGGGTGCCTGGATTCTGAAATACAAAATTTAATCTTCTTTGAAAGAACTTGGTATGTATTTTAACAATTGGCTCCTAAGGCCTCAGCACAAAATACAGTAAGCTGCCGATGCAAAGGTAATACGCCTGAAATTCTATATTGATGACGTCATTTTTGAAAGTCATTTTCCGTGTGGTAGACTCCCAATGGAAAATATTCAGCTGTTGTTGCTAGGGCTAGGGCAATTTCCTATAAGCCCAACGCAGTTTAAAATATTAATGAGGCACCTGAAGGTCATAGTTACAAAAAAACTCGAGAGTTCTCTTTTCTTAAAATTTTCGTTAAATGAAGGCTTATAGGCTACGCTAAACAAGCACCATGAAGCTAGGCCTAGGGTATGCTAATTTCCAAAGCGAGCGTATTCAGTCAAACAGGAAGCGGTTAACTTAAAAATTGAATATTAATTAGAGTTTTTAGGTTACTGAATCATATAAATTGTCTTTGATCACTGCCTTCGTTATTCCTTTAAGCTTTGTAAAGTCCCTAAGCATAACAAGGTAAGTCGATAAAGTGAACAAGTTTATACAGTAGTCGGCATTTTTATCAGCTATTCGTATTTACTACGTATGGTACATCTCTCATGTGGCTCCCCATAAAGGGCTGTAAATCAAATTTGAATCATCTTACAGATACTTTACTATAACTTATCATCATCATGGTCTATGCCAATTTTGCCCCTCCTCCATCCAATCTTATCTATTCATCACTGTACCATTTTAGAAATGGTTTCTATCTTAAATACTAGACTGTGATTGTGTCAGTAACATTAAAACATACTGTACTTAAAGACTTGTCTTGTTATGCATAACATCGTAATTGGAATTTCTCTTCATCTTTTAGATAAGAAATTAATTAAGCAGTTTCTTGGTCTTGATTAATTATTTACTCATACCTGTTTTTCATCTAATACAGCCTTTTGTATTGATTCATGTACTAGTGTACTTAAAATCTGTGGTAATTCTGATTTGACAGGGGTGACAGAAACACTCAAACTCTGCAATAGTAGAAAAGAAAGGTTAATGTGTTAACAGAGAACAAGCTGGAGGTTGTAAGGGAAAGATATAGGCATGGATCCAAGGTAAGGTGTGTGTGGGGGGGGGGGAGTGGGGGTAGCTGTGGAGGAAGAGGTGTATAAGCTCATAGCCACTCATCATCCACATACATAGCTAAAAGCAATTTATATCAGTGGTTTGTAGGTAGGGGCATTAACATTCATGGAAGGACTTATAAATGTCCCTGAATCTGACTCTGTCACGCCGGCATTGTATTTTAACATTCCTTGTGGGTGGAAATTTCCACCAGGTAGCCTAGGCCTTTGCAAATTGTTCATTTCTTCTTTCGAGTAATGTATGCAAATTCTAGGAGGTGAACAATGGGGAGACGGGTTCATCTCGGGTAATGTATGTAGATCCAAGCAAGTGCATAATGGGAAACGGGTCCATCGGAATTCGTAGATTGTGCTTTGGCTGGTAAGGGCAGGGGTTAACTTAAGGTCGATGTATAAGGATTGGGGTGTGGTTGGATGAGGCATTCTGTGTGAGTCTCACCACCGTCCGGTCTTCGCCGTCTTATTCCTCGGCTTTTGTGTGTTAGCCGTTAACCAGGCTTCTTTGTATGAGCCTAGGCTTCTTTGTATGAGCCTAAAGACTGGGAACGTTGATATTTTGTGGCGTTGTGTTTTAGCCTAAGCCATATCATTGTATCCTGAGGATTACTGTGTGTATCCGTTCTTGTCTAATTCGACGAAATCATTTTGGACACATTTCTGTGTGTATGTGCACCGCATAGGGCCGTTTTACTGTGTGTTACGTCCCTGGCTGTTTTGGCCAAGTTAATCCGGGATTTACTAATAGGACGATCCCGTAAATTGATTTTTTTTGTCCGTATTACTCATTTAATTTGGTATCTATATTGTTGATCGCACAGTAGGGCTTAGTGGAGAACTTACTATATTGTATTTTTAAAGAGTCCTCGATCTATGGTTCACAATTCAGTCAGTTTTGTAAAATGTTTATCCATGCTTAGGCATACGAATTTGTTATTGTTTAGGGTCAAATGCGTTTAGAGCATTTAAGGTATTTTTAGGTCGTATAAGTGTGTACGAATTAATAAGTTCGCCTCAATGCCTTTGGTTGGGTTGATTAATTTGTATATTATCATATGTAGTGGAACGGGTAGCTATGGCCAATTTGAGGGCGTTCTAACCATGTTCTGATTCCAAACATCGGGCTGCCGCCATTTTGTTAATGTGATGTATAGTATTGAGTAGCTATTATTTGTTTTATGGTAAGGGTTGACCCGGAGGTTCTTCGTACATTTTGGTAAATAGTGACACCATTTTGGTTATGTGTTGCTTGCTGACTTTACGTCAGATAGGGGCTATATTGACAATTTTTAGTTGGTATGTATATATGTATAGTCATATGTTTGCCATTTGGCGCATGCCTGAGAGCAGTTTGTTGTACTTTTGTCATATAGGGTTGCAGTGTTGGGGCCCGACGGCTACGCTGGTGTGAGGGGCTCGCCGTACCGTCTAATGCTTACCTGCAGGGTACTAGCCGGAAGAAATCTAAGCGATAGGGAAGGAGTCTTAAACGATAAGGAAGAAGTCTAAGCGATAGGGAAGAAATATAAGCGATAGGGCAGGCCTTAGTAGAGTTATTTGGAAGGGTTGGTTAGGTTAGCGAATGCTAACCGAAGTGTGTATTTTTTGTGTTGGGTATATATATGTTTCTTTTGTCGAGACCAAAAAGTCATTGGTCGAGACGAGTCGTAAATAAATTATATGTTTCATTTCGTAAAATTCTTGGTAGTCTGTCATTTATTTATGTCATTCGTCTCGGGTGTCGAACATTAAGCAGATTGAGACGTGTCCAGGTGGGGGACTACTCCTTTACTTGTGACAGACTCCCATGTAGGGGGCTGGGGGTTCTCCTCCAGAGACTTTTTTATTAGATGTCAAACGGTGAATTCTGAGGCATATTTAGACTGTAAGTTAGATCTATAAATAGATATATCTAGCAATTTTGAGACTTCTGAACTTTGCTTCTCATAATATAAAAAAGAAGATGTTATGGTTCAGTGCATAGGACCTACAGTACTGTACGTGTTTGCAGCTGTGCCACAGTTTACCAATTTTGCGTAGTATGTTGCAGGAAAAGAAATTGTTCATACAGTGCTATTTATCACACTGAGAATTGCACCCTAAGGTATTAGGTGTTATTAACTTACCACAACAATTTTGCATAGTATGTTGCTCTGCACAGTCTGCAGTAAAAGAAAGTGTTCATACAGTGATATATATCACACTAAGAATTTCACCGCAAGGTATAATTAACTTACCACAACAAGTAACAGACATTTTACAAATGGCTGGACTCCTAGACTTACCATTTTCATTCCAACTTTGGATGCAACATCTGAAAAGTGGTGTGTGATCTGAAAGAATAAAGGATTTACAAGATAAATGATGAAAAAGGTTCATTGCTTTCCTACTTTTTCTTGTTTCATTTTTCTTATCTTTCCTTCAATGTTTGTATTGAAATGAAAATAAATGGTGACATTATACTTCTGAATGGTTTTGCATAAAATCGGCCTATGGATTAATCTGAACAACTGATATGGGGTAACAGTGGAACCGTTTACTTCCTCAAAAGAACTTGCTATTGAATGCTAATTAGTATGAAAGTATATTAAGCTATCCTAGCAGGATCTTCTTCAAGGGCAAATAAAACAAAAACAGATTAAGAACACATTTAAACTAGACAGATGGAGTTGTATGTTGCCTGTCCACCAGACTGTAATCAAGATTTTACATAGCGCCGCTAGATTGATGACTCCTCCTATACCTCTTACACATATAGAGCCAGAACACGTACATGTGCATCTGAAGACATCCATCTTTTGACAACATGATGTCTTGCAGCATGTTAGTATAGCATGGTGGGCTCATTATTGACGCACTAAAGGATTTGATCAATGATGTCTATCAAGGAAAAATCCAAATCATTCAACTGTATGCATTTTTCATGTGTAGTTCCTCAGAAGTGTAATGATTTCAAAATAATTATTGATCTGCTCCTACGCAACATACAATTAAGCAAAATTTGAACACAAAATGTCTGTCGAGTCAAGTTCTTTCATACCCCATGACACATCTGTCGATAAGCTCACTGTGTACTGTAAGTATATATCCATTGACTCTGGATTCTGCTTGCTATGCTCTGAGCCTCTAAGTTCAGACAGTTCAGGTCCCAGAGAGTAGTGGTATCATGTTGAGGTAATTTTGGTTATTTTTAGAGAGTAAGATTTCCAAATGCCCAAAAAAAGTGCAAAACTGAGGGGAAGGTGTTAATAAAAGCTTTAAAAAGAACACAACTTGATAAACACATACCTGAAATGGATTCAATCTCATGAAATATATGAAACTCTGCTGCAAAAAGTTTAGGTTGTCTGCTGTATCGTTGTTAGTAATTTTTGAAGGTGCGTCAATTGCGAAGATGCGTCGATTATGAAGCCTTTACTATACACCTTCTGTAATAATACAACCAATGTGCGAGTATACTACATGGGGGTATTAAATACATAATGGAATATGTTGACTGCCCTTTTTGTTGTGGCACAAATATTCACACTATATTCTATTTGGCCGTGAAATGGTAAGTCTAGGATTTGATAAACTTAGACTTAGAAACTATAAGTGAGAGTGCCTGACGTTTCGATCCCAGGAATTAAATTCACAGGCAAGACTTGAAAAAAAAAACGTTTCAAATGTCTCAAAAGGAAGCTGTGGACATGCACTGTCAAAAAGTAAAATGAAAATATGTGAGCTAATTGTTTGCATGCAAATTTTGAAACTGCATATTTTTCACTTATATGCATAAGATCATCGTGTATGCTTTTTCCAGTAGATAAACAGTGTGTTCAGTTTTCTCTCTATAGTACTATGGATGCAGAAATTACGACTAGCCTTAACGTTATGGTTAGGCTAGCGGATGGCGTACAGTATGTCAGGCTTCTGCATGCTACTCACCGAACTAAAACTTGTAAGTTGTAGGCTACCATGTCAAGTGGGAAAACATAATAAGATTGTAAACCAATCTACCCTTTTCAGCTATTTTGATCTTTAGTTTTTCTTACCCCTTTAGCTTATCATATTAACTTATCAACCTGGGAGGACGGCTATAGCTAGAGTAAGCATCAAATCTCCGATTCTACGCTCAAGTCTGAATTCATAGACGTTACCTCTCAGTGGCCCGCGCAAGTGCACCTGTTTCATGCATTTTCAACTCGGGGGTTGATCTTGATCTTTAGTTGATTTGCTGGATGGATACGTGGGGCAGGGAATCTATAGAGTGTACTGAAAGTTCAGCGGTGACACAGCTTTATATTTTACGGCACACGCCACAAATCTCCGCAGGCTGTGTCATGTCACATCAGCACTCATGTCTATGTTGTTAACAGGGTATATATTGTGTGATACGGGAATATCTACATAATTACGGTAGCTTATATCGTACACTATTTAGGTATACCGGAGCAAGACGGATTGAAAATAAATATATTTTTCGTTATGTTTGTTCAATACTTTACGTTATAACTCAATGTGTTGATGTTCACAGCTGTATGATACACTGGTCCATCATGAACATATATTTGGTTTGATAAGTAACCTAAAACGTTTAATTTTGATCTGGAATTAATCAATGTGCATTACTAATGTGACAGAGATCGAGGTCTCCGTAGTTTCTAAAAATTTCTGCTGGTTCAACTGACCCCCTGAACCTGGAAAATATGCGACCAAATGTTGTTGCCATATCTGTTCGATAAACCAAACCATGTGAGAACAATGGACCAATAGCGGAAAGTAAGTTATGAAGGATGATTAAATTTTACTATCAAACATTTCAGAGGTGGTATTCGAGTAATTAAGCAAGCGATAATTCATAGCATTGTCCTTCCGTTAGGATGGGAAGAATGTAATTACTACATACATTTTAAACTTCAGGGTATAATCAAGAAGAAGAAGAAAAACAAAGCGAAGAAAGAAAAACAACTGAGGCCGTGTTAGTAATTGCAAGATGGCCCAGGAAGCAGGGATCAGTGGGGATTGAGGCGACAAGAGGAACGGGAGGCGGAGGAGAAGGGGCTGGTACAGGTCGAAGGGGGCATTACGCGTGTGTGTAATCAGGCGCGTATCCAGGGGGGCGTTGAGGGCGCGCCCCCCGGGTAAGGAAAAGAGGAGAGAAAAAAGAGAGAAGAAAAAAGGGGAAAAAGGGGGGGGGGGGAAGAGGAGGAAGGAAGGGAAAAGAGAAAGAAGAAAGAGAGAATAAGGAGAAAAGGAGGGAGCAGAAGAAAAACGCCAAGACACCGGGAAGAGATAGAGGAACAGTGAAATTATAACAGCGCTGATGCCTATTATATACACAGGGTAGCCAGTGGCGGATTTCGGAAGGGGCGTGCGCCTCAGCCTTCCCCTTACACCGACAACTCCATTTTTGACGTTTCCATTTTTCCTTTGTGGTCAGCAAAACGGACTGAGTGCGAACAAAACAATCGTTAACAACTCACACTGTGTGTTGCCAATTTGAGGTAGCTTCACGGCCAGTTCTAATTTTATAATATTTATCCACAGTTGTTAAATATAGGACGGAAATCGCATTTGCGGCAGTATATAATTGTTTTCTGGGAGATGACCCCAGACCCATCGTATACAAAAGTCTACTTGGATTATCTGTCCCCTGATTTTTTTTTCTGCAGACGCCCATGTATTTCCCCAAACTAAATTTCTAACCCATGAGATTTAAAACTTAAGGAGGTTTGGGAGCATCATTGGGTCTGGGAAGTGTTATTTTCGGTGATCTGGGAGGTATATTTGCCAAAAAAAAACTTGCACGCTACACGCGAACCCGTGATCGCGCTCCGCTTAGATAGTATCAGAGAACAGACACGCGTCCCCACCATTATCCAAGACATGATCAGCGCCCATGTACAAACAAATTAACTGTGTCTGAATTTTCGAAAATTCCCTGACTATCATTCTTAAACATACTTCCCTCCACTCGTGCAATTTTCACCGGTCTGTTAGGGGTTGAAGGAGGTTTTTTTTATATTGGTTGTCCAGAAAATTTGTGCAACATTTTGGGTATGTTTTAAAGTGAATTTATTTCACGAGAAATGTGAATTTTCAAATTCTGAACAAATAAATGGCTTAAAACATTAAAAAGTGGGGCTAACGGACATTGTGGGCCGCGACGTAGTGTGACCTACAAAAGCAATGACCCACCAGAGATGCGATGAGGTCGAACATGATGTGTGACTGGTGACAAATCTTCAAAATGATTATGGTTGAAAAAAAAACTATTGGGAAATACTTGGTTCTCAGGCAAAAGTGTACATCTGGTTGGTCATTTTCAAGCCCGAGATGTGCCATTTCCGGTGATCTGGGGGGTATCAAAACCAGAAATTTTCTTGTACGCTGCGCGCCAACCGAGGGTGGCGCTCCGCTTAGATAGTAATTCGCGCCCCCGGGTTAGAAAATCCTGGATACGCCCCTGGTAATGACTACGAAGGAATATAAACAGATAAAAATGTTAAAATGATTGGATTACAAAATATATAATATTAATGTTGACATTAATTTTAATTATAGTCACAAAAAAAGCCAAGAAACATAACAGCATATAGCCTACACAAATCGAATAGGGCAATATATCTAGATTATCTCTTATGCAAAGTACCATTTGTCACCCACAAAAAGTAAGCAAGTGGCAATGCGACACATTCGCCTAGCGGCTATCCAAAAATTATATGCAATACAAAAAAAAAGATACTCCAACCAACTAATGATACAGAACAAGTTTTATAAATTCGACTTCTTAAGTGAACATATATTTATTGAGGAGGAACTTTCTCCTTAAAAGAACAAAAACAAATACATAAGGGTTACAAAGTTCTGTAATATTGCTTAAGGGCACATATGACCTCGAACACTTAGATATAACTATTGCTTTGGCGCAATCTTTACCCGATGATGACATATCCTAAATATAGGTTAACTACTGAAAAGTTTCGATACCCCTGGATCTCTTTCAATTGCGAGAGAGCGAACTGGTACGTGTTAATTCAGTCTTAATATATAATTACCAGATATTCATTTCTCTACAATATAATGGCATTACATCTTTTAGTCTGAAGAGCTTTCCCCCCTTTACATCACGGAATTCTACTTTAACATTAATCTTTTAAAAATATGAATTTTTGAATTGTCACTATGACGAATATTGCCTAAATGATGTTGACAATACTTGTTGACATGCGGTCGCTGACGTTAGGCTGTGGTAGGTATTACAGTCAAAGTAAGTCTGAAAACTATCCTCAAACAGAGCTTCGGGTCTTCAACTCAATGTGAGGAGAGTGGCACTGTATCGGAACAAAATACACAATCAAATTCGCTGATAATACATTGTCCAAATACAATATACTAAATATGTTGCATAAATAAAATTTGTAACAATAACACATATGAATCTTGAACAAAGTTTAGTTTGTTCCAATACAAACACAAAAAAATGGTTAAACTCAAACATATATACATTCCTACTCCAAAGTTACGGTGAGCACATCATAACTTTCCTTTATGCACACTAACCTCATGTTCACTACACCAAACATATAATCACTCTCTGCCAAAATTAGCTTGAATTAATTTGCAGTGCTATAAAAGTCACCATCACTATTACAATCATAGCAAACATTCACTTTCTTAAGGAAAGTCAATTAAGGCGTGACTTTCATTTTATCCGACATAATGATAAATTACTACACAAAATTAAACTGACTTTTGTGTACCTCCAAAAGTATACTAACTTGAAAGTGGTTGCATCCCCAATATTACTTATACAAAACAGATTAATATAACAAGTTTCTACTTACAATGGTGCCGGTTCTTAAACTGTCAGACGAGCTCTGCAATACAGCTATATTTTATCCGGTCAGGTGATGTGCTTCCATTCCAACTCTGCCGACAAGCTGCCCTATCCAGAACACTAAATATTGTGCTTTTTACGTGACCCGCCATGCGGGATACAAAACGTCACGGCCAAACGGCACTACCGAACCATCCCATACTGACAAAACGAAACTCAGGTCAAGCGAGCCAAAAAACATAATCCCGCCGACCTGCAGAGACAAAACGCCCAACCCCCCACTCAAACATTCAAAAAACTACAAAAGGACGACCCGCACGCAGCGAAACGAAAAACCCCTCCCCAGCACACCAGCGTCCAAAACACTAAATATTGTGTGATACTGGAATCTCCAGGGAAAAATTGTGTTTCAAACTTTCACAGTTAAATGCCAGACATTAATTAAAATATGCCAGCCCAGGCTTCAATACAGGTATCCTATAGGATCCTGTGCCCCATGATATGAAAAATCACAATACTTTAGCTCCGTCTTTTTTCAGCTAGGAGAGTGAATAAAAATCTTATCCAACACTCACTTCACTGGCTGGATGTGATGTCACGCATAATTACTAGTGTAACAATTAGCATAACCTGGCAATACAATGCATTGTCATCTTGACTATGTCCTGCCCTGGTAGGTTTCTTTTGTGTATACCCAATTATGCTACCCTGCACTTTCGTATTATCTTAACTTTGCCCTGACCTGGTGATGTTTCTTTTGTATATACTCAATTATGCTACCCTGTACTTTCGTAGTGAATAGAGGGATTAGGGTTTATGTAAATCGTTCTACATCCCTGGATACTATTTTCCATCAACAACAACCAGGGTTGACTAAAAGTACAAGTTACTTGACAACCTTTCTAAAATAAACAGCTGACAGATTGACTTCTTCTGTCATAAAAATTCAAATTAACTAAATTATACTATTCTAATGTGACACCATTGTTCTTGGCCAATTGTAAGATGGCGTCGGCTCCTCAGTCCCTTTTATGTCAGCCTATGTGCCTGATTTGTTAAAGGGTCCGAAAGCGTCGTAACGTTTATCAGTCCTATTAAATATCATGTTCTTATTATTTTTTATTGATTCCATACATACATAAATACATACATGGTAGAATGACTACACTATATTACACAGCTGATAAAGGTCACCATTCGGAGAAGACTTTCATCAGCACTCGCCCTCAGCCAGCAAGCCGACGCCGGGCATATCGGCAGCGGCAAACCGCTTCATACCCGCCGGTGGGCCGACGTCGGCTAACACGCGGCTTGCCGACGTCGGCCTGCCGCCTTCGGCCCGGCGACGGTGAGCAGGCGGCAAGCCGCCCTCGGTAAAGGAGCGGTTTACCGCCGGCGGGCCGACGGCGGATGAGGGCCGAGATGCCACCAGCGGCAAGTAAGCGGCATACCGCCGGGGAGCCGGAGGCGTCATGCCGATATCGCTTACTGTACGTATTTAAGCCGTTTTGAGTGACCTGTTCATAATGTAAGCTGGAAATTTCTCGGTAATAGATAAGCATATTAAATTAGCCGTCAGATTATCGTTCTATAACATAATCCTAATAACAGATTCGCTTGGACTTATGGATTACGTGTTAATTCTTTAAATCATAATTATAGTTACACCTGCAGTGATCATTTGCAATCTCTTAACACTGCAAATGTTTCATATATGAATATAACACCGGCCGTTCCGATCCAGTAAAAATGAATCGGCGCCGCGTGTATGGCAAAGCCATATAGGACAAACACCGCATATATCCTCGTAAAGTAATATCCTCGTATTAATTCGAATACATACGTGTATTAAATCATACATGGCATGTCTTATATCTGTCACCCACATTAGCCTCGCCAGTTCAATAAATGAAAGATGCCAAAGTTAGTCTCTATTGACGTACGCCCTGGCCAACGTACTAAATCTAGACAACAGCATGACTTAATACGCGTACATATATATATATATATATAAATATTGGAATTAAT